>CAUYQG010188689.1:0-22707 GCA_963574415.1 Tarsius wallacei | reverse complement strand
ACGCCCGGCTAATTTTTTTGATTTATTGTAGAGATGAGGTTTCTCCTGCCCAGGCGGGTCTCGAACCCGCGGGCTCAGGCAATCCACTCACCTCAGCCTCCCAAGGCGCGGGATTACAGGCTGAGCCACCGAGCCCGGCTGAGTCATTTTAAATTATAAATGTATTATGGATATATGAGGGGGAACCCACCAAAAAACCAGAATTATCTTTTAGAGGGTAGGTCCCTTGTAGTCCAGGCATCTCCCACTAGGTGAGTGTTCTAGGAACCCATCGGCATCTGTGGACCAGCTGGCATTTTGGTGAGAGGCTGCATTCAGCTTCAGCAAATTTTTTTTGGAGATTCTTTCAACACATTTGTCTGTTTCATGATGGGTGATTTATGAGCACACTTGCCCACACCACGCTCAGCAGTTTTTAACCCCAAACGGCATGACCCCCTTGTCTTGCCCTTTCTATTCACCTGATCTTATCCCCAACAACATTTTTTTTTGTTTCCCTGGATGAAAATTGTCCTCAAAGGGAAACGTTTTGCAGATGTGGAAGAGTTGAAACAAAAAACAGCAGAGACACCAAAAGGCATCAAAATGGACGAGTTCAAAAACTATTTTGAACAGTGGAAAAAACATCTCAATAGTTGTATTGCATCACACAGAGAGTACTTTGAAGATGACTGGAGTTTAAACAGGTAAGAATAAATACACAATTTTTAATAATAAATTCCAAGTTTTGAGGTCCCCATAGTATATAAGCATGTCTCATGTAAAATATTTGTATTTTTACTTGCCAAATCTGGCAGCTCTGTGCATGGGGCTCCTGGGAAGCCAGCCCTTTTCTTCCTCTCTTTTCTTTCCTGGGACATGTGTGGTATAGCTGGGGCTTCAGCAACTGTCTTGGGTCATGAGGAAGAGATGATGGAAGAGAAAGATACAGGTCTGCACGCCTTCAGACTTCATTGTTTCATTATTTATTATTATTTGTGGGGGAAGTCTGGGTCTCACTTTGTGCCCCAGAGAGGAGTGCACTGGCATGATTACAGCTCACTGCAGCCTCGACCTCCTGGGCTCAAGTGATCTTCCCTCCTCAGCCTCACGAGTAGCTGGACTACAGGCGTGTGCCACCACACCTGGATAATTTTTTTATTTTTTGTAGAGATGAGGTCTCACTATGTTGCCCGGGATCAATGATTCACCTGCCTCTGCCTCCCAAAGTGCTGGGATTCCAAGCATGAGCCACTCACTGCACCTGGCCCAGACTTTCTTATGTGTGAGAATAACCACTGATGTGTTTGAGTTGCTAGCTGTGTCTGAGACTTGCATTCAATTGTTGTTCCCGAAAGAAGAACGCATCGTTACTCTTAGTGTCTGGGTAAGTCTGGTCACTGCGTGTAATCCTGCCTGTGACTCTTTTGTGTCATAAGCTACTCTGCGTGTACTTACTGTATGTTTTAAGGACTCTGAGAAGGATGAGTAGTGTTCCTGACACCCGTTGATTTTATTTTATTTATTTTGTTTTTATTTTTTAGAGACAGAGTCTCTCTTTCTGTTGCCTGGCTTGAGTGCAGTGGAGAAATCGAAGCTCATTCAATCCTCCTACCTCAGTCTCCCAAGTAGCTGGGACTCATTTTTCATTTTTTGTAAAAACAGGGTGTTCCTAGTTGTTCAGACTGGACGACGCCTGGTCTCAAATGATCCTCCCATCTTGGCCTCCCAAAGCACTGGAATCACAGGCATAAGCTACCGTGACCAGTCCCCTGTACCCTTTGAAATGGCAGCCCTTCACATGAGCTTCTACGTGGTGTTATTCCCTATTTTGTACACTGCATTGAGGTTTTTTGAGTAACTGCTTTAGATAATTAATAACAATAATACTTATAAAGCAGGATGGTATTTATCCCTGCACAAAAATTTGATCTGAAAACCCAAGTCTCACGAAAGTCTCACCCTGCTCTTACCCCAGAACCACATTTCAAAACAGTTCTGACAGCACCCCTGGTGTGGTATAGAGTTTGGCCAAGGAGAGTCACATGCATGGGAAGTGTTAACTTGCAAAGCACCATCTGTGATTCAGGGATGATGTAAAACTCGACTCCTTGGGCCTCCTTAGCGAGGGCCCACCTTGACCTTCCACCAGGAGGCATTCTGGAAGATGGAACGGTCATGACAAAGGGTCCCAAGCCAACCAGCTGAGCATGGCTGGCTACGCGGGGCCAGTGACCTGGGCTGTGCACTGCACAAATGCCTGCCCCGCCCCCATCTGCGGGGGAGCCTTTCAGGGTTAAGCAATAGTCAATGATCAACCAAGATTCCACAGACTGACCACACTTGCCTTTCTTTCTCCCAGCAATTTTCCCCTGTGAGGATGAAGCAGCTCTGGAATGAGAGTGGTATTTCCTTCTAGGACTCTGGCTTCAGATACAGAGAACAAGATCAAGCTGGCCTGACTGGCAGAGGCCTCCTGGGGAAGGGCTTGACAGGGGTGTGTGGCTCAGGGACAGGGTTAGACGTTAACAGGGGAGACCCAGGAGCAGGTTTTCTGCACAGGCCTTTCAGTCACGGAATCTAACCCCTTACCCATCGATGGGGACACGGGGTTGGGAGTCGCCTGAAAGAGCTAGCCACGCTCCCATTACCCAGAATTAACCACTGCTCATGTGTTTGTCATATAAATATTTGGTCCTCTTTTTCTCTGTTGATACATTTTTTAAAGTACACAAGAAATACCAATATGCAATGCTCCCTCTTTATCAGATTCTTAAAGAACCTGTCATTTAGGCCGGGCATGGTGGCTCATGCCTGTAATCTCAATGCTTAGAGGGCCCAGATGGGAGGATCGCTTGAGACCAGGAGTTCGAGACCAGCCTGGGCAACACAGCAAGACTTCATTCTGCAATTGTTTTTAATGAGCTGAGTATGGTAGTGCACGTTTGTAGTCAAGTTACTTGAGAGGCTGAGGCAGGAGGATCACTTGAGTCCAGGAATTCGAGCCTGCAGTGAGCCATGATCGTGCCACTGTGCTCTAGACTGGAGGCAGAGCGAGAGACCCTGCTTCCAAAAATAAATAAATAAAATAATCTGTCATTATCATGGAGAAAAAAGTTTTATAAACATTATTCTCTGGTGGACTTATTGTTATTAACATTGTTTATGACTGGGCCTGGTGGACAAATTGTTTTAATCCAGTGTTACAGGGAGTGTCTCCTTATAGATTCTCTACCCTGGAGTCTGCTATTAGCCGAGATGAGTTGCAATTTATACTGGAAGCTGCATTGTTGTCCTGGTTCAACCCCAGTGACTTAATTATATTTTTGTTAGCTCAGACTCAAATTCCTTGATCAAAAACCAAATAAAATAGGCCATTGCTTTGCTAGACTCTGGTGTGGCCATGTGCTCTTTGAGCTGTGGCTACTGCCATGTTTCCTAAGCTCTGACCCCTTCTCCCACCTTGGAGAGGTAAATCCTCTCTTTCTCACTTACTTTCTAAATAAACTATATTTCCTAATCTAAAGAAACAAACAAACAAATAAATAAAAATAAGAAATAAAAATCTAATTCCTTGATTACTACACACACACACACACACACACACACACGCACACACACCACACATACGGTCAGTAAGGGCATTTTCATATACAACTTGTTAAAGAAAGAGCCCTGCTCTGATAGAAATGAGAATCCATTTGTTCACCCCATTGTGGGCCGATGTTAAACACATGTTTTAGAATGATGCTCTATCCCTTCCTTTTAGGGAGTATTGAGTACCTCCATAACACGGTTGACTTAAGAAAGTTACAGTATAACGTACATAAAGCACACATATTTTGAGCATTTAGCTTAATGAATTTGTATGTATGCCATCACCTATGTGCTGGCAAATGTATATATTTAAAGTATGTTTTCTTTGTACACACAACTATCCCTTTATTATGTCTATTTTCATTTTTACCTGACAACTCTCTAATAACAAAAAAACAACAGTTCGGATTCCTATGAGAACAGTGGGTGAGAATAAAGTGAACAGATGTCGGTGGAGCGCTGCTGGGCCAGGTACCTGCTAGGCTTCTCATGCAGGCGATCTGTTCAATGCTTAGACAGATATCATGGCGTCCATCCTGTTAGAGTCACGCTGGCTTCATAATGAAGACAAGGAACTTGGGTTCCAGGTGCCGAGCAACTTGTCATAGCCGTACAGGGAGGCAGAGTGTGACACCAGGTCTCTTGGGGGCCAAAGCTTTCCTCTTTCTGTTTGACACTTCCCGGAAGCCACACTTCACTCTCTTGACTTGGGCCTCCCTGCCAGTGGGGCCCGAGGTGTTTTACTTGAAAAGTGACCCCAGAGATGAGGGGAGGGGAGCATGGGTGGGAGACAGGAAGGAGACAGGATGAGTTATTTGCTAGGCCACAGCTAGACAGCTGCTCTTCACCGGAAGCTTCGAAGGAACCTTGCAAATTGCGTATCCAGCTTGCATATCTGAAGACAAAAGAAGGAACTCACTCTGCCTGCTTCTGGGGTCGCCTGGTCCAGGGTGGCTCCACACCTGTGCTTCCTCTTAATCCACTCAATCGTGAGTGCCATGGAACTCCAGGTACGCTGCAACTCGGCATGAGAGGGGCCCAGGGCTGCAGGCAGGAAGTGTTGGTGGGACTGAGTGAGACCCTGGCAGGGGACACCCGTACAGAGCTAATCATCTTTGTCCAGCTCCATGTAATTCGATGTGGCCACGGGGTCTGAGGCCAGGGCTGGGGCTGAGTGTGAGGACGTGATGTGGTGTGACCAGTGATGCCTCGGGGACACAGGCCCACGCTGGAGACGCTTCCTGGGATAGCTTCTTCCTGTAGCGGGGTGTCCAGCCTGGACTCAGACCTGTCCTTTTGTGGAGGTCATGTCCAGGCACGTTGCCCATGCAGGGCAAGCCTGGGAGAATGCATTTGTATGCATCAGTAGGCACTAACTCTCTGCTGTATCCCTGAAGGAAGAGGATGAGGCTCGTTATTGTTGCTGTTGCTTTTTAGTCTCACTCTGTTGCCCAGGTTGGAATGTAGTAGCATGATCATGACTCACTGCAGCCTCTACCTCCTGGCCTCAGGCAATCCTCCTGACTCAGCCTCCCGAGAAGCTGGGACCACAGGCATGCATCACCATGCTCAGTTAATTTTTTGTAGCAACAGGGTCTTGCTGTGTTGCCCAGGCTGCTCTCAAACTCCTGGACTCAAGAGATCCTCCCACCTCGGCCTTCCAAACTGCTGGGATTACAGGTGTGAGCCACCATGTCAGGCCAAAGGGAAGGGGTTTTTATGGATAAGAGCCTAGAGAGAGACATGGGAGACATGGGAGAAATGTCGATGGCAGTCACTCTCCAACAAGGCCTGAACCCTATTGTGGAAGAGACTCAGTCAACTCAGCTTTACGAGGGAGTCCGTACCTTGATGCCCAGAAGTATAAGCTCTTTAAAATCCCAAGTGACAGTGTGTGATAAGGAAGAAGGGGTTGGGTATCCTTCCCATGTCTGCCTGGTTCTGCAGAGAAGATCAAGTGTTTATAAAGCAATAAACACAGTGGGGGTGCCTGACAGAGACTGTTCTGTGTGACCAGGTTACCCTGCACCGTTAGAGACCGAGGGAGTTTTTATAGGGATGTTAGCAGCTGTCATCACTGGGGATGGGCCAGTGCAGGGTGGAGTGGGACTCAGAGACTGGACCTGTCTTGGGAGACGGCGCAGGGTTGGTCCAACCTGTAGAATCAAGAAGAGGCCTTGCAAGGGCTGGGTTTGGGATCTGGTGGTGGGGATTCTAGCATGGGTAGTTGTTCCATGAAAGACCCTGCCACAGAACTCGGTGAGTGATGGTGTTGGGAGAGAATAAAGTGGTATTCCTGGCCAGGAAGAAAGAGCACACAGGATAGGAACTCAAGCTGTATCTCTGGAAGGCATGGGAGGAGCCAGACAGCATCTAAAGCAGATATTGTTCTAAGACACTCAGGGCAGAATCTATTACTAAAAATACTCAGCCTTGGCCGGGCGTGGTAGTTCACACCTGTAATCCTACACTTTGGGAGGCTGGGGTAGAAAGATCGCTTGAGCCCAAGAGTTTGAGACTAGCCTGGGCAACATAGTGGGATCTTGTCTCTGTAATAAATCAAAAATTAACTGGGTCTGGTGGTTCATGCCTGGAGTCCCAGCTACTCAGGAGGCTGAGGTGGGAAGATCACCTGAGCCCAGGAGGTAGAGGCTGTGGTGAGACATGATTGTGCTACTGCATTCTAGTCTGGGTGACAGAGTGAGACCTGACTCAGAAGTAGAAGAAGAAGAGGAAGGAGAAGGAGAAGGAGAAGAGGGATGAGAGATGACAGATGGATAAACAGAGACAGGAGCCTGAGGATGTTACTTGGACCCTGGATACAGTCATGCCTGAAGCTGAGACTGTCCTGCTCTTCCAAGCCAACACAATTGTTCTACTTAAGCCAGTCGCAAGCCAGTTGAGCTTCTGTAATCTGCAGTGGAGGGTGGTGACACCAGCAGAACTGTCTACTTCTTTGTGGCAGTGTCTGCCCTACCTGCTGGGATCTGGTGTCTGTACTGATAATGCTTGCCCAGTCCTGGCCTCTACCACCCTGCACAGGGAGGCAGATGCTTCAGTGCTCTGAGGTCTGGGACACAAGCTCGTTCTTCAGAGCCCACCCCCCACTACTCCCTCACATGGGCTTTCCTGACCATGGCTGGAAACCCCAGGCCCTTCGCTTTCAGATGGAACCTACCGTCCCAGCCCCGATCTTTCTCCTGACACCAAAGCCTGGTCTCATTTACATTTGAGGTTCAAGTTCAGCTCATGCTTAGCAAATCTGAAGTGGAACTCGGCATCATCCTGGCCCTGGTGAGGCCACCAGTCCCATGCCAGGCATTGCACTAAAAACATGCCAGCCCCAAGGACGCCTCCTCAGCAGATGGGTCATGTTGAGCTGAAGGCCCTTGAGAAGTGGGGCTGTGGGAAGGGCCTTCTGACCATTGCTATTTTCTACCTAAAACAGGACGTGAGATTTCCCTGAAAAAGGTGCCCTCCCTGGGTCTGTCGGCAAATGTCCCTTGCACCTGAGAGGATACTGAGGTAGGCTGGACAAGGAAGCTCACCAACACAGCCCCACCTGCCACTGGCTGCCCCATGTGTCTCTGAGTCATGCCCTGACCCCAACCTCCTTGTCATGTCATTTCTTCACAAATTGATCATCCTTTTGGTTTAGGGTTGTAATTAGGCTTAGGGCCGGGTTTGGGTTAGGGCTACAGCCAGGCATCAGGCTTAGGTTAGAATTAGGTCTAGGGTCAGAATCAGGCTTCAGTTATTATTGAGGCTAGTGTTGGGACTGGGATTGAGGATAGGGCTCGCTTTAGGGTTAGGGCTAGGTCAGGGTTAGGGCTGGGTTTAGAGTCGTGGCCAAGGTTAAGGCATCACAGCTGACTGCTCTGGTCATTTCTTTGAGTCTTCGTTCACTTGTGAAAGCTTCCACATGCACGTAAAATGTTTAATCAGGGCAATCCCCTCAGGTCCCCTCCCACTGTGGGAGCTTTTCTGTACTCTTAAAAATTCCTGCTCTCACTTAAAAAATATGTTTAATTAAACTCATCTGCTTCCTGGGTGATGATCAATAGGTGAGAGATGGGTGCTGTGACAGAATCCTCTGGGTTTATGCCACGTGTCTCTGCCAGGACTGTCAGCTCTTTGCGGGCAGCAGCTGTGCCTTCTCCTCCCTCTCAAAGGGCCCAGGCTGGAAAGAATCACCCAGGGTGCTGGCGTTTGGGCCTTGGAGTCTTGGGTTTGAGTTCTGGCTCTGACGCCAAATATTTGTGGAACTTAGGCAAGTTTTGTGCCCTCTTTAGGCTATGATGTCCTCATCTGGTGTGCAGAGATGGGCCATTAAGTCTGCCTCACAGATTATTGTGAGACCCAAGGAAAGGCTTGCCATGAGTCCTCAGCATCCTTTTAGTTACCATTCTTTGTGCAGTGGACAGTCTGCATTCACGCCCCTTGCACCCACTGTTTGCAACGTGACTTTGCGGTTCCTTCCATTAGCGTAGACTCCCTGTCCACACTCTTGAGTCTGGGCTGATTTTGTGACACTCTTGAGTCTGGGCTGATCTTGTGGCCAAAGTAATACTGTGTCAGTTCTTAATCTAGGCCTCCAGGGGACATTTCTACTCCCTCTCCCTGGGCACCTGCCTTTTCTTGAAGAACACACCCAGGAAAGCTGCTGGGGGCTGAGACACTTTGTGCAGCACAAACAAGACTTCCCCATGGAGACCCCCTAGACCAGTGAATCTGCCAGTTTCCTACAGAGACATGGGTGAGTCCAGACATGACCAGAAAAACCACTCAGGAAAGCCACACCCTTATGAGCAATAAACATGTGAGTTGTTTTAAGCCAGTCAGTTTGGGGAGCTTTGTTAGACAGCAGTAGCTGACTGATACAAGCTACTTAAGACTCAGTAGGAGTTTTGCCTGCTTCATTCACTGCTGTGTCCCCTGTACCTAGAACCATGTATTGATAAGTAGGTGTTAGCCGGGCTCGGTGGCTCAGCCTGTAATCCCGTGCCTTGGGAGGCTGAGGTGAGTGGATTGCCTGAGCCCGCGGGTTCGAGACCCGCCTGGGCAGGCGAAACCTCATCTCTACAATAAATTAAAAAAAAATTAGCCGGGCGTGGTAGCGCACACCTGTAATTCCGGCTACTCGGAAGGCTGAGGTGGAAGGATCACCGGAGCCCAGAAGGTCGAGGCCGCGGTGGCCGGAAGCGGCCACTGCACTCCAGTCTGGGCGATCGAGTGGGACTCCAACTCAAAAAAAAACATAAGTAGGTGCTCAATACATACATTGACTGCATTCCCTGATGCAATGATGATGATGATGATGATTAGCCCAAAGGCTCATGGTGAGGAGTGAATGAGATGACAGAGGTAAGGCATTTCACATGGTTTCTGCCACACAATGACTTTCAATTCGTGTTAGCTCTTAATGGATGACTGACAATGACTGGCCAATTGACTAAAATCTTTTTTATTAATATAAAATGAAGCCAGGCACAGTGGTTCATACCTGTAATCCCAACACTTTGGGAGGCTGAGGTGGGAGGATTACTTGAGACCAGGAGTTTGAGGCCAGGCTAGAGAGTAAGACTCAGTCTTTACAAAAAATTTAAAAATTGTCTAGGTGTGGTGGCACACACCTGTAGTCCCAGCTACTTGAGAGACTGAGACAGGAGGATCACCTGATCCCAGGAGGTTGAGGCTGTGGTGAACCGTGATTGTTGCCACTGCACTCCAGCCTGGGAGACAGAGTGAGACCCTGGCTCAAAAAAAAAAAGAAAACCTAACATTAGCCACAGTTGGGTTTTTAGCTTGTAACAATCAGTCAATCAATCAATCATAAACAAATTCCCTAAGAAATGTCCTGGGAACCCCGGAGTCCGGAGCGGAGGCCATCATTCCCATGCCTGCCACCAACATTGCCTGGTTTTCTTTTCTGCTTTCCCAGCACCAGGCCTTGGTGTGATGAACTCCCAAGCCCTCTTCACACGCTGCACCTTCTGTCCTAAGTGGGTGCCCTGGGACCCCACACTGGGAGTCCCGTAACCATTGGTTGGGTGGTGTATGGGGGTAAGGCAGGTGAGGGGCCTGGGTATTTCCCTCATGGCTGCATAGAGGGCCAGCCCTGCTGCCCGCACTGCCTACAATGGGGACAGCAGCCTTTTTTCCTCCCTGGGCAGAAGGCTGCCTAGGTAATCTCTCAGTGACCTGGTTAGCTCCCGAGTAATGCTTGGCCAGCAGGAAAGATGGAAACGTTGCCCTCTCTGCGAGCCTCTTATTTCCATCCTGGGGCCTGTCATTTGTGAAAGTCCAACCTGCTTTCATGGTGTATTTACACCAGGCACACTCGGCACACTGTGGTATTTTGAAAACACTTGTCCCACCGGGAGCCAGCACCAATGAATGCTGAGTGTTTTGAAGACCCCATCTTCGGACTTGTTAACTGCACTCGGATAGCATTCCCGTCAGCCTTGAGTTCTGGGCAGGCTTGTCGCAGGTCCGTGCGAATGTTGCAACCATGGTGGGTTGTTGTATTTCACCAGTATCAAACGTGACACACAGAGGGAGGCTGGTGGGTGACTCCAGACATAGAGCTGGGACTCTTGGCCCCAGATTCGCCACTGCGTGACTGTGCGCCAAGCACCCCCACCTTCAGCATCTGTTTCCTTATCTGCAGAGGGTGCCAAAAAAAGTATACACATTTTAAGAAAGGAAGAAACTGTATTAAAGTCGTAATACTCAACCTATACTGATAACAGATGATGAACACAAGTTATGGTTGACTTCTGTAATCACAAGAGGTGCTCAGAGTGGTTCCCATCAGCGTCCAGACCCTTCTGAAAAGTATTTTGAAAAGTAATATGCAGAGAGCATCTCTTAAAATGTGTACACATTTTTCTGGCACCCCCAGTATAAAATAAGGGGCTTAGATGACACGGTCTTCAATGTCCTTCTTCACTGAATCCTGTGGTGTCACCTTGCAACATGGTTTCGAGTTGCATCATGAGTAGAGATTCATTCTAGAAAAAGCATAAACATCGGGCAGACCTGATAGACACGGAGTATGGGCAAGGTTCTCCGTTTATTTCCCTTCTTCTCTGCATTTTTTTTCCATATTAAGAGGACGAGAAATGTTCCCTGACGGGCTGGCAGGATAAGCCCTTAATCAAATGTTACATACCATCTGTTTGAGACAGTATTTGGTAAGTCAGACTTAAGTAGCTATAATCACTGTGGAATCCCAAACTGCTTCCTGTTATGCTGTCTGTTTTCGGAAGCAGACAGGAGGTAGTCTAGCTTCTTAAGCTGGCACAAAACAGTAACATTGCAAGGAAGGGAGAGGCTTGTTGGAGGCCCCTGCTTGGAAACGACCTCTTGAACGTGCCTGTCCTTTCTCCCCGGACTTCTCCTATCACGTGGGCTGCCTGTCTGCTCCACCCTTCCCCAGCCAAGGTGTCCAGCTGCTCTGCAGGGCTCACTGCCATCCTCTCCATTCCAGACCCTGGCACCATGACTCCCTTGGGTATTTCAACATACATGCTGATCGTGGGGAGAGGGCAGGCCTGGGGATGTTCAGACAAGCTCGTGGTCAGCTCCTGGCTCATGCCAGAGCGGGACAGACAGTCAGGAAGATTCATCAGACAGCGCACACCTGGAGCCCATGGAGCGTGGGTGTGAGGGGCTCCCCACAGATTAGGGTGAAAGGTGCCTGAGCTTGGGTGGGGTACCCTCTGCCGCCCTCTGCACCAGGCACTCATGTCCCTCATCTGAAGACCATTCAAGTAGCCTCAGAAGCTGCCTCCTGCTTCCTTCCAACACAAAGCATGTTTCCTTCTAGGCTGACTTTCTCTTCTGCTGGTGGGTGACATCCTGCATGCCACCCTTCTCTGTGTCAGAGACTGGCGTCTTTCTTGGGGGCCATCAGCTGTTCCCCGCAGCTGGGGAGGTGGCGATGGCTGAGCTGGTGGTGGGGATACCCTCAGATCACCACCGGTGCCTAACCATGGGGTGAGTGACTTGGGTCCCCATAGGCCCCAGGTTGGGGGACCTGGGCATGGGCGTTCCCATAGGCCCAGCACCTTCCAGGATGATGAGTGTCATGCAAACATGGCTCCTCAACCACTGCCACATGCCTGTCTGTTGTCACCTGTTAGGAAGTCAGTGACATGGGCTGTTTAACTGATGTGGAGACGAGACAGCCAGTTTTCTGGAGCTTTCCAAGTCTTTAAAGCATAGTGGTGCTGCAGTGTCTGAAACTTGTAGAGGACACTGACCGGGGAATGTGGGGTTGTGGAAGATGTAGCCCCCTGAGGGCTTGGAGTTTAGAGGTGAAGGTTGGCTTCGCATGGTCAGAGGGAGGGACTGAGCCGAGGGGATGGGGGGCCTGGTTTCCTATATTGTGGCTCAAAGGGCTGTGTCAGTTCTACTTTAAAGACCAACTTAAGGCTGGGTGTGGTGGCTCACACTTCTAATCGCAACACTTTGGGAAGCCAAGGTAAGTGGATTGCTTGAACCCAAGAGTTTGAGCCTAGTTTGACAACATAGTGAGACCTCATCCTACAAAAATCAAAACATTAGCTTAGTGGTGCCTGTAGTCCTGGCTACTCAGGAAGCTGAAATGGAAGGCTCACCTGAGCCCAGGAGGTTGCAGCTGCAGTGAGCTATGATCATGCCACTGCACTCCAGCCTGGGCAACAGAGTAAGACTCTGACTCAAAAAAGAAAAATAAAATGAAGACCAATTTAAAGTGGTGGATGCAGGTAGAACTTTTATTTCCATTCCAAAGAGAGAACGAACTGAAGCTGGCTCAAGGTCATCTGCAAGGTCATGTCTGAGTCTCAACTCTTGGTCTGTCTTTCTGTTCTTTAACCCAACCCTCGACGTGATTATGACCTGCTGGGTGTTTTTCTTAGTCTGGAGGGCCCTGACTTCTCTTTGTGGAAGGGGAACCTCATTGTGGGTTTGGATACTGGACTCCAGGGATTGTCCTACAAACAAGAGAGGTGTTTAGTGTGCATACTGCAATCACAGAGGTAATTCAAACGTGCTTTCATGTTGCAGGGGAGGCAGTGGGAGACTTGTGCCAGACTTCGAGGTCTGAGGATTCTGAATTAAAATCCTAGCTCTGCCTTCCTCGGCTGTGTGAACTTGGGCAAATAACTTCACTTCACTGGAGCTCAGCAGCTTGATCTGTAAATGGGTAAAAGGAATTCCTTGAGATAAGATCATCTTGGGAAGTCCCTGCCACAGAAAGCGTATTCAGAAAAAAAAAAATTCCTACCATCTCTCACCCTACAATTGAATATGGCAGCCATATCTGAGCATCACATTAAAAAAATAAATGTGGCCAGAGACTGTGGCTCATGCCTGTAATTTCAGCACTTTGGGAGGCCGAGACAAGAGAATTGCTTGAGCCCAGGGATTTGAGACCAGCCTGGGCGACATGACAAGACCCCATCTCTACAAAAAAGAAAAAGAAGAAAAAAAGGAGCTGAGTGTGGTTGTATGTGCCTATAGTCCCAGCTACTTGGGAGACTGAGGTGGGAGGTGGAGATTGCAGTGAACTGTGATCATGCTACTGCCCTCCAGCCTGGGCAACTGAGTGAGACCTTGACTCAAAAAATAAAAATAAATAAATAAAAGCTATGCATAGGCAAGCTAAGCGACTCAAGAACTAGCAACAATTAGGTCTTTGGGGTTGACTGTGCTTTGTGCCAAGGACAGATATCCTGCTCAGAGGCTTTGACTATGTTAATGTGAGGATGTTTTACTCCCTGGAGGGACACACAGGACAATACCTGGTGCTACTGGTGCCATAAGGAAGCTCTGAGACAGATGAAACCCCCCCCGAGTTGCACATCGCGTGTCAACTGGGACCTCATTCTTCTTACACTCCCGGACACAGGATCCACAAATGGGAAAGATCCTTCACACAGAAACATGCAGCAGGAGCCAGACATTGCTATCCTCATCACTGAAGAGCTCAATGGAAGCACAGCCTTTGACATAGGAGTTCCATGAACAAGAAGTAAGAAATTTACAAACATAGCCCATGGGATAGACTCTGCCATGATGACTTCAGTACTTACAATGTGAGATCATTATATTGTGACCATTCTCTTTTTTCCTCCCCCAGTGAAAAAGCAGGTCTGTCCTACCCACTTCATGGTCCACAATGTGAATGCCATCGAAACAGAGGGCAAGGGAGCAGGTGCAAAGTGACGTCACATAAACTTACCCTCAAAGAGCTGGCACTCTGGTCCATTCTTGGATGGTTCATAGCCCAAACAGAGCTGCCAAGTGCCACTGAGAGTAAACTGACTGTTTACTCCCTATTTCTGTCTCCCTCTCAGGGAAACAGGACATGCACAGTGACTTGAGAAGGCAGTTGATGTTGACCCCCTCCACATAGAATCCTATGCTCTGAAAACAACTCCTTTTCTCCCCAAAGTCAGAAAAGAAATAAAAGTGGCATTGTTATTTTTTTAAGTTGTGTATTAGGAAAATATAGCTTAGAATTCAAAATAATCATTGTACATAAATTTAAAGTAGAGAACATGGCATCTTTGTTTTTACATCCTTCAGAAATGCAGAGCTGCCTTCTGCATGAGGATATCCCAGGCTGTTTGTACAGGCAGACTCAACACCCCCCCAGCTCTGTTTGCGGAGGGTGCATGTGCCCGTCAGCTATGTTGACGGGGATACTAGGCATCAACCGAGCAACAGGCATTTCCTCCTGACATACTACCCAGGTTATGAATAAAGTTTTTCCTAAGAGGAAAGAAGAGGCTGTCCCCAGTGTGCTGTCAATAGGACATGAAATTCAAGTCATATTTCTTTTTGTTGTTTATAGACAGCTCTGTTGCCCAGGCTAGAGTGCAATCACAGTTTACTGCAGTCTCAAACTCCTGGGCTCAAGCAATCCTCCTGCCTCAGCCTCCTGAGTAGCTGAGACTGCAGGCACATGCCACCATGGTTGGCTAAGTTTAAAATTTTTTGTAGAAATCACTCTATAAAAAAGATACCTGCACACATGTTTATTGCAGGTATCTTTATTGTTCACGATAGCAAGAACATGGAACCAATCGTACTACCCTTCAAAAGAGGACTAGATAAAAAAAAATGTGGTACATATGCACAGTGGAATATTATGCAGCCATAAAGAAGGACAAAACCATGAACTTGACAGCAACCTGGATGGACTTAGAGTCTATAATACTGAGTGATGTATCACAGAAACAAATAACTGAGTATCACATGTTCTCACTCTTAAGCATACCTTGAACAATTATCATAATACTATAAGAAAAGAATTGACAGCAGCAGGAAACTGCTGGGGGCAGGGGCGGGATTGGCAGTAGTGGAAATCTGCTGGGGCTGGGGGTTGGGGGTACACCTCATCAACAAGTGTACCTGCATAATGGACATTTGTATACCTAACCCTGAATTGTACCCCACATCTTTAAAATAAAAGAAATAAAAAAGATAAAAATAAAATAAAATAAAATAATTATTTTTTTTTTTGGAGACAACGACTCTCCGTCATTGCTGTTGAGGCACACCTTTCCTCCAGGATACCTGAAAGATTTTTGGATGTTCATTGACAACCTTGGGGCCAAGCACCAACTCAGCTCTGATGCCTTATGCCAGGTTGGGGGTCAGGGGAGAACTGCTGGGAACAGATCATGGCTACAAATATGCAGGGCCCTGTCTCTCCTCCTGGGGGAGACTGGGGATGAGGACATTTCCTGGGAGACTGGTTGTCGGCATGGCAGTCCCTGCCCTCAGTCCATAGGGCAGATTTAGGGGAGTGCATTGGACCAGTCATGGGATGGGCTGGTAAGATGACCAATGTGTATCGGCCATGGGATACACAAAAGCTCATTGTCCTGGCCAGGTGTAGTGCCTCACGCCTATGATCCCATCATTCTGGGAGGCCCAGGCAGGAGGATTGCTTTTGGACTCAGAAGTTTGAGACCAACCTGGGCAACATAGTGAAACTTCTTCTCTAAAATGAAACATTAGCCAATCATGGTGGCGCATGCCTGTAGTCCCTACTAGGGAGGCTGAAATGGGAGAATCGCCTGAGTCCAGGAGGTCGAGGCTGCAGTGAGCCGTGATTGTGCTGCTGTACTCCAGTCTGGTGACAGAGTGAGACTGACTCAAACAAAAATGAAAGGAAAGAAAGACAGCTCACTGTCCCATGCATATTTAAAACCTGAAGCTTTGGCCTTATTAGTATTAGCTCAGACCAGCTAACTGGTAACAGTGACTTAAAAAGCAAAAACTCTAGAACAAAGTGTCTTTATTTCTGGTCCACCATAAACTCTTGCTTATCCCACATCAGGTGCCAGGGATCCCAAGACAAACAGGACTCGGAGCCTTTCCTCACAGCGATCACATAAGAATAGAAGTGATATTGTTTGATATAAATAGTGGAGTTGAAACGGCAACAGGCTGGGAGCCCGAGGGCTGGAATTCTGGCGCTGATGCTGGCCCTTGCAGCTTGTGTAAGGCTGGCTCTGTTCTTGAAATGCTCTAAACCATAGTTTCCTTATTTTAAAATGGGGATCACCAAACTCACCCTGCTTGACTCTCTGGTTGTCAGAAGGACTGAATGAGACAATATGTGCAAAAGTGCTTTCCCGTACATTTCTAAAGCAAAACAAAGCTTGCACAAACCGTAGCCTTAGTTGGGGGAATTATTGGCAGAGCAGAACCAGTCATTACTGGCGCCATGCTAGTGCCTGTCATTAAATACATTCTTTGTCCTCTCAAGGTCTTTGTGAGTAGGTTTAAGAGAAATCTGATCATGCTGGAAAACGTGTGTATTTTAATGGTAAGCTCTTGGTTTCAAAGGACATCTGATAAAGCTTTAAAAGTTTAAAGGTACAAACTGAATATTAAAAGCACCAGTTAAAAGTTAATGAGGCAGGACCCGTCAGGAAAGAGGCTGTTTGCCGAGGGTGAGACAGTGCCCCCGTCTTTCGTGAGAAGGAAGTTTCTAACTCTGAGAATTATGCTAGGAGCTTTCAAAGGGCTTGATTGCTACGATGCCCACGGTGTTCTTCAATTGTCTATAGGACTTGCCCACAGGCCCTCACAATTCCAGAGCAATTATGATTTAAAATGATTTGTTCATGCTGAGTCAAGCGTATGAGTTCCTTTTCTGATTCTGGCCTGGCAGGAAGAGGTCTGAGTTGGTCTTTCACACAGCAAAGTGCTGAGAGTTTTCTTCTGAGGTCCTGAGATTCTCTCTGTGTGTGTAGTCCTGTCCAGGCCACCGAGGTGGTCAAGTATCACTCAACATTCGAGAGTGTTACTGCATTTTTGTTCCCGGTCTCCCCAGTGGGAGGGCAAGACCTTTGGGGCCAGGAACTGGGTTATGAACTGTGTTCCTAAAAACACCTGTCACATTGTAACACACAGCACTGAAGCTGGCATGAGCCTTGTTGAGGCAGAATTCTGATGAAGGTAATGATCTATTTTGCTTCTCTTGGGTTCTGGGATCATGTTGGTCACAGTTAGGTATGGTTTGCTGGGTCAGGTATCCTTGAAATGGTTCCTTGACTTGGGATTCTATGAAGTCAACAAAGGGGCCTGTTGAAAAGGACCAGGTTTACCCACATAATGGAGACCTTGCATCGCTTACTAGTCATATTTAGAAACAAGGAACTAACAGAGCCCTGACGGTAGCACTCGCTGTTGATTTCCCTCCCTGGGGAACCAACAGTAGCCTCGACTCGCGTTGTCATTAGAGAGCTGAGGTTCCAGACCTGGCAGACTCGAGCTTGAACGTCAGCTCACCACACACTCCCTGTGGCCTTGGTCAACTCTCTTCCTTCCTCTGTTTTGTCATCTGTTAAATGGGGGCAACAATAGCACCTCCTCCTTGTGAGGGGCTGTTGTGAAGGTGCAATGAGATAACACATGTTCCAGTGTCCCAGCAGAGCCACTGGCCCTAAGATGTGATCCATGCCACCGATCTGTGACTGTCAGCCACGGGAACCATGTGTGAGGTAAGGGCTGCTTAAAAATTAAAAATTTAAAAATTAGCCAGGCATGCTTCACATGCCTCAAGTTGTCCTTGTCTCCGGGGCTCCAGGCTGTGTCTTCCTTCCTTTCTTCTTGCTCTGATCATCACTACAGACTATCCTTCTCTCCAGTTTGGGCCACAATGAAAGATGCTGTTGTTTATTACTATTATTTTTTTAAGTTGGGGCCTCACTTTGTCATCCAGGCTGGAGGGCAGAGGCATGATCATGACCTACTGCAGCCTTGACCTGCTGAGTTTAGGCTATCCTCCCACCTCAGCCTTCCAAGTAGTGGGAATTGCAGGCATGTGCACCATGCCTGGCTAATTTTTAAATTTTTTTGTAGCATCAAGGTCTCGCTATGTTGCCCAGGCTGGTCTCAAACCTCCCATCTCTGCCTCTCAAAGGGCTAGGATGACAGGTGTGAGACACTGCACCTGGCCTCTCTTTGTTTTGAAACTCTGGGAATGATTGCCTCCTGAGGGTCCCTGTCCCCTCCTGAGTGGGAGTTGGGTCGCCTCTGCTGACTGCAGGCAGGATCAGTGTGGTTCTGTTTTGTAGAGATTTGGGCAGGGAACATAACTCCCTCCAGGCAGAAGGAGTCCTTTTTTGCTGGGAATGCAAACTGAACATTGATTCCCAGCCGGCTGGGGGCTCATCATGTCTGACGCCGTTAAATCGCCCGGCAGCAGACATTAGTCTAATCATCTCATGCCCAAAGCCATATGGCACACAGCAACCTACAGCTGGATCCTGAAACTGCTGCTTTGAATTTCATAACTGTTCCCGTGACACAGATTCTGACCTGAAGTGTAAGCTTGAGCAAGCAGCAATACCGGAGTGCTTTTGAAGCGCTGTGGGCTTGGGAGGCAGGCTTTTGTCTCAAGCTAGCCCAAAATTCATGTACGTTTTTGGCACGAAGGCTCCTCAACTTCATAAGAACATGGGTTTCTTGTGGTGTGTTGGGGGACCGGGGTGGCTGTTAGAACCTCCCAGTAGGCTCAGGGTTTACATTGGGCCGGGGCAGCTGGGCCACGCGGGATGTCAAGGAAGGGAGTGTGAATTGTCTCAGGTGAGCCATGATGTGTCAACACTGGCCTGTGGTAGGAGAGGCTCAGTTCCCAGGAGCATGGGGTCTCCCCAGAACTGCCGTATGGGAGTGGGGAGAGCTCCCTCTCTGTGCTGATGCATGTGCTCTCTCTGGGTTCCAGTCCTTGACCATCTTCCCCCACCCCCATCCCTCCCAGAGCTGCTGTCTCCCCAGGGCCTCGGGCTTAGGTCACATCCATCCACCGGGTCAGGTCAGTACTGCGAATGCCTCTGTGGATCAAAACCTTGAGTGTGGAGGGCAATGACTGTCCCTGAGGACCTGAATGTCACTTGAACGTTTAATATGGTGTGTGATGTTGCTGGACAGTTTCTAAACAGCCAGGTTCTCACTGACTTGCAGGTTCCTTGAGAGTGTGGACTCTTTCTACATTTGAATCCATCCCATCAGTCATTGGTAGAACCACAACACTTGTTGAATGAATGAATGAAGCATCTGGAATGGGCTGTTAGAGGGTCTGTGGTACACATTGGATGGGAGAAGCATTGGGAAGGGACCAACATGACTTGTCTGAAGGACACCAAGAGCCAGGAGTGGTGGCTCATGCCTGTAATCCTGGCACTTTGGGAGGCTGAAACAGGAGGATTGCTTGAGGCCAGGACGTTGAGACAGACCTGGACAATAGAGTCAGGAGCTATCTCTATAAAAAGTTTTTAAAATTAAAAAAAATTTAGCTAGGTGTGGTGGCATGCCCCTGTAGTCCCAGCTACTCTGGAGACTGAGGTTGAAGGATTGCTTAAGTCTGGGAATTGGAGGCTGCAGTGAGCTATGATCACACCATTGGCCTCCAGTGTGGATAGCAGCAAGACATATCTCTGAAACAAAAAGAAAAGAAAGCCAATGAGTACCCATAAGGTAACACGGAAGTATTGAGGGCAGGGGAGGAGAAGCCAGGAGCCGACAGTCAGAACAACAGCTGGTGGGACAGAAAGTCTTGACGAGAGACTGAGAGGCAGAGCTGCCTCTAGACACAAAGCGAGGCCTAGTCTTTGTGTTAAAGACATTTTCCAAGATCACTGACATTTCCTTCTTGAGTCAAAATGTTTTTGTCTCTGTTTCAAAATAGGCCCTTTATTTCTCTGCTATATTTTGAGCATATTTTTATCCTTCTGGGAAGACAGTGGGTGAGAAAAATGTTCTTTCTGCAGAAAACTGCTCACCTTTTCTCATTTGTTCATGAAAGGCAGGATTTCCAAAGTGACATATCCAGGCCATCCCATCATAGACTCCTCGGGAAGGAGGGATGCAAATGAAGGTTTGAGGAGGAGTTAGTCCTGGGTCCCATGAGCCCTCGTGTTCTTAAGAATATTTCACGACGCGCTAATCAGATCTCATCTTCCCAGGAAAAGGATCGCGCACGTCTCCTCTTCACTTGCAGTAACTGCTCTGAGGTCATGGGGGGAATTAGGCCTTCACACATGATGTTGTTATTGCAGGGTTGGGTCAAAACCACCAGCTCCTCTCAGCCCTTCTCAGAAGGATTAAGTAAAAACAGTCAGGCAGAGTTATCATTTGAGGTTGAAGATGTTGGCCAGGGGGCTGCAAGCCCTTCAAATGCCCCCAGGAGCCTGCTCTGTGTCAGAAAGCCACTGCAAGAGCACAGTGGAAGTCAACACAGGAAAATTATCCCATGATTTCAGGCTGGAGCAGGGTTCCAGGAAGAAATCATTTTGATTGAACTGCATCCCCAAGACTCCCTTGTGAGACCTGCAGTGAAAACTGAGACTACATCAGGTCAAAGGATGTCAGAGTTTCTTTCTGTGCCAAGCCTTATGGATTCAGAGTCAAGAAGCTTCATTCTAGTGAGAGAACAAGAGAGGAAAGCGAGGCGCCCCTTGGGGAATGGTTTCCTGCAGGCAGAATAAGAGAGCAGCCAAGCCCATGTCTGTGAAATATGGAAGGTGCTGCAGCTTAGCAAGGTGGGGCGGCTTCCGATTCTGTCACCCTATAAGAGGTCTGTTAGGTTCAATGCAGGAGGTCTGTCGTGCAGCACAGAAACATAGATGGCGACCTATGCTGTGCTGGGCACCATGATGAGGTGGGGACATAGAGGCTGGCCTTGCCCTCACGGAGCTCAGGGACTATTAGGAAAGTGACCAGGGTGAATGGAAGGCTTTTGGGATTGGAGGACAGGGACAAGGACCAGGAGTAAAGAGAGTTTTCTTTTCCTTTTTGGGGTCGGGGTCTCACTCTGTCACCCAGGCTGAATGCAGTGTCAGGATCACAGCTCACCATAGCCTTGACCTCCCAGGCTCAGATGATCCTCTCTCCTCAGTCTCCCAAGTAGCTGGGACAACAGGCATATGCCACCATGCCCAGCTAATATTTTTATTTTTTTGTAGTGATGATGTTTCACTCTGTTGCCCAGGCTGGTCTCCAATTCCCAGGCTCAAGCAATCCTTCTGCCTTGGCCTCCCAAAGTACTGGGATGACAGGCATGAGCCAACATGCCCGGCCTTAAGAGATGTTTCTGTCTGTGTGTGGGTGTGTGTGTAAATATATATATATATATATATATATATATATATATATATATATATATATATAGAGAGAGAGAGAGAGAGAGAGAGAGAGAGAGAGAGAGAGAGAATGGGAATAGGTCAGGTGTGGTGGCTCATATCTATCATCCCAGCATTTTGGGAGGCAGAGGTGAGAGGATTGCCTGAGTCCAGGGGTTTGAGACCAGCCTGGTCAACTTGGCAAGACCTCATCTCTACAATAAATCAAAAAATTAGATGGGTGAGGTGGTGTATGCCTGTGGTTCCAGCTACTTGGAAAGCTGAGATGGAAGGATCATCTGAGTCCAGCAGGCCGAGGCTGTGGTGGCTGTGAGTATGCCACTGCACTCTAACCTGGGTGACAGAGTGAGACTCCAACTTAAAAAAAAGAGAGAGAAGAAAAGAGATGAGATCTCACCAAGTTTTCCAGGCTGATCTTGAGCCCCTGGGCTTAAGCAATCCTTTTGCCTCTGCCTCCCAAAGTACTGGGATGACAGGAGTGACCCACTGTGCCCGGGCTCAAAAACATAATATATTATGTTTTATATTATTATATCATGTAATATATAAGCATCATTCTTAATGTTGGTAGTTAATTACCTATCTGTCTTTAGCAGCATATAAATAAAAAGAAGTGTAAGACACACAGGTTTGTAATCTGAAGTGTATACTTCAGTGGGGGACATAAAATATTTTTAAAAGATAATATGAGGTGACACATACTTTATTCCTTTGGTGGACTGGAGCTGCTCATGGCGGTTTGCAAGAGCCATTGCTGAATTTTCTAGAGTTTTTGGAGCTGGTTATTAAACACAATTAAATTATATAACTTTATTAATACATAGTTCGAATGCATGGCTTCCTATTATTTTACTGCAGGCTACCATCCTTTCAGAGTCAACCTCAAGGTGATCTTCGTCTGTTCTGTCTGAGTGGCGGGAATACTGCGGAATGGTGTGTTCGATGATGCGTCTCTTCCTACCTGTGGTCAGTGACACTGTGCCGTCTTGAAATCGGCCATAGCAGGAGTATGTACACTGCAGACATGGGCAAACTCTACAAGCGAGCGAGATGGCTGAGGGCTGGGGGTCAGGGAGGAAGGCTTGACGCCGGCTGCAAGGCAAACTTGTTTCAGGACAAGTCACAGAATGCCCACATGTCCCTGGACATTTTTGTAAAGGTGAAATCAGGATAATGTGAATATTAAAAAACTCTTCAAAAGACAGGAAAAAGTCAATAAAAAAGGCAGCAGTGAGCCCAAGGGGCGTGTGTGCGTGTGTGTGTGTGTATGTGTGTGTGTGTGTGTGTGTGTGTGTGTGTGTGTGTGAGGGATACAGCGTGATCCTGCCCTTGCTAGCTGAGGGCTCGTGAGATGATGGGCCACTTTAGTGCCATCCAGGAAAGAGTTAAAGGCCTTTCTGCCAGTAGCCAGGGCCCCAGGGACAAGGCATTCCCTTTGATCTTGCTGGGTGTCTGTTACAGAATTTTAAATGATTTT
>CAUYQG010188688.1:0-71209 GCA_963574415.1 Tarsius wallacei | reverse complement strand
CTCGCTTTCCAGTTCCCTCTAGTTTCCAGTCCTCAGGAAGGAGCCTATCCCTAGTCAGTGGCAGGGACTCTAGAGACCCGGGCAGGGATGGAAACCCTGGGTGTAGCTTCTTGCCCTTGCAGTGGAAGAATGAGTCTCATGTGGCCAGTGTCTGGAAGCCCACGAGGAGAAGCTCCGGGGTGTCTTCTGAAGCTCCATGTGCACTGGAATCTGTGGGTCATTTTGTCTTGCAGGATGGACATGGAGGATGGAATACACTCTTTTTGCCAGGAGTGAAAGGGCATCATTAACATGAACAGACACAGGTCAGAATGGTCCTTAAAAAATTATCTTCCGAAGCTTCCGCTCTCTCTGGGCCAGGACAACCTCCTGTGAGTGCCACAGCCTCTGAGTCCTCTCCTCCACGGGGACCTGGATCCGGGGTCAGCCTATGGGGTCCCTGAACCTCAGGCTGCTGGGCTCAGGCCAACTACTCTGCATCTCAGTTTACCGATCTGGAATGTGGCGACACCATGCTCCTTGTGAATTGTAAGATGCGACTGTGACTTTTCTCGTCCCCAGGGCGATTTGGTATGGAAGAGCCCAAGAGAGACATGCACAAAGGAGAGGCAGGCGAAGACGAAGAGAAGCCAGGAGGAGGAGAAGAGCCAGGAGGAGAAGACAACAGGCCCTCAGGCCAAATTTCGGTGTAACTAACATATTAAGATGGCTGTGAGATTACACCCATCTGGCACTGCAGGTCCTGAGGCATTGATTGTGAACATCTAACCGCAGTTCTCGGATGACCCATCTTGCTCCGATGCAAAACAATAAAATCAAGATTAAAATTCCAAAAAAAAAAAATTATCTTCCATGAAACCAGTCCCTGAAGCCAAAAAAGTTGGAGACTGCTGCTCTAAAGACCTCTGGTGCTTGATCCCGGGTGACCTCCAGGTGCTGGAACAGCCCATCTCAGGTACAGCCCCCCTGGCAGGTGGAGGCCATTTTTCCAGCTTGGCAGGTGTTTTAAGTCTCAGGGTCTTCCAGGACCATGTGTCTCGCTTTCCAGTTCCCTCTAGTTTCCAGTCCTCAGGAAGGAGCCTATCCCTAGTCAGTGGCAGGGACTCTAGAGACCCGGGCAGGGATGGAAACCCTGGGTCTAGCTTCTTGCCCTTGCAGTGGAAGAATGAGTCTCATGTGGCCAGTGTCTGGAAGCCCACGAGGAGTAGCTCCAGGGTGTCTTCTGAAGCTCCATGTGCATTGGAACCTGTGGGTCATTTTGTCTTGCAGGATGGACATGGAGGAGGCTGGATACACTCTTTTTGCCGGGAGTGAAAGGGCATCACTAACATGAGCAGACACAGGTCAGGCTACTTCTCCCAGGGAGATTGGGCCAGGCCTTTCCTTCTGGGCCCTGTTCAGAGGGTCCTGGTCACAGAAAGGAGGGGGCTTCCCAGATTGCCTGCCCCCACACCTCTCACTTGACCCTTTGCATTCTGGCCATCCGAGAACTGCGGT
The DNA here is from genome assembly GCA_963574415.1 of Tarsius wallacei. NCBI lineage: Eukaryota > Metazoa > Chordata > Mammalia > Primates > Tarsiidae > Tarsius > Tarsius wallacei. The sequence continues at coordinate 69,712 of CAUYQG010188688.1, read as the reverse complement.
TAACTGTTCACAATCAATGCCTCAAGACCTGCAGTGCCCAACGGGTATAATCCCACAGCCATTCTGGCTCCCTCTGTGTTGCAGGGATGCTGAACTGGGGTGTCAGAAGACAGGAGGCAGGGATATGTGGACAACTACAAGTCATAAATTGTCTCAGAATTCTGCATTGAATACTTGGTTCCTAACTATCTTGTCTCAGAGAGCTGCTCTGCTTTCCAAAGGCCACTTTGAGGAAGGGTACATCTCTCCATTCAGGCCCACCAATTTCCCAGGTTCACATTCCTCCCTGCTCCCCTACAGGTCCAGTCCATTGACAGCGTGAAGTTAGAGATGGACAGTGTATCGAGGGACCTCAGGAGAATATATGGGGATAAAAGGGGAGGTAAGCCACATTTCTGGGATGTCGGCAGTGTGGTCACCATGTCAGCATGACAGAAGGGGGCAGACTGAGGGTCCGGCTCTGTCCACTGATGCCGGCTATGGACTAATCTGCAGGGTGGGGTCCTCAACTCTGCCTCAGTTTCCTTACAGCAAGACAAAGCTGTCCCCCATCAATGCCCTAGAGGCAAAAGTAAAAGGCTTCCCCATTACAAAAAAAGGTTGATCCCAAACTGGCAATATGGTGAGTGGTCCCTGAGGCACAGACACAAGTCATTGTGAGGAGGAAAAACACGCCACTCATGGGATGGTCCAAAGTTCCTGCTGGACCAAAACCTAGGAATCTGTGTTGACTACAGTTTTCCCCAGACTATAACAAAGAACTGCAGTTTTGACTCAGGAGGCTGATACCTCCTGGAGGCTGGGACCTGGCCAATGCCGGGTGTGTCTGTATCCTGAGGTCACCAGGGCAGGCAGCTGGGCCATCTTGGTCAGAGGCTCCAGTCTAGGGTCTGCCCTTCCCTGGTTCCTTCCAGTTTGGTCCCATTAGGACCCTGAGCACATGACCAAGTACTCAAGTGTGGCTCCAGGAAGTCTCTGGCTCTGCTAACTTCATTTTGTCACTTTTCATAGCAACAACATCAGGACATCTGACATAGAACTAAATGGATAAAAATGCTTGAAAACTGGCATAAATATAAAAACAGCAACATGAGAAACGGTAACATGAGAAAGAGTCTCAGTGACTGCTCTCTGCAGAGTTAGGGGACAGGTATCCATGGCTGTTGCCTGAGGCTGCTGGCATGTCAGACAGTAGTCAGCACAGAGTCTCCTCACACATAGGACAGCAGGGCTGGTCCCCAGCTTTCTTGCCTAGCTCTCAAGAGTCCCCTTCCTGGGTGAGAATCTGATGCCAGGGCCTGGGTTCCTCCTAGGTGAGGGTTAGGGATGCTTCCTGGTGACTTAAAAAAAAGAATAAGTTCAGATCATAGTCTATAACTGTAGGCCCTCGTCCACTCTGTCATCATGGGAGGAGCGCTGCTGTCTTAGGTAGATCCACCTTATACTGAGAAATCGAAGTCAAAGTTTGGAAACTTCCAGAATCCTCAAGGTCTTATCCCCTCAGGGTCACCCTGTAGCCTGTCTCACCCAAGCATTCTTCTGTCCACAGATGTCTTGGAGAATATATGAAGGTATCCCCTGGCAGGTGCAGGCCGGGCTTTGTCCCTCCTACTCAATACTGAGAAAATAAAGGTGGAGAATGTAGGCATATACCAGATATGGCCCTTCCACACCATCCCAGAACAGAACACTCAGTGCAGGCTGTGTTAGGGGTCTGTGACTCCAGCTGAAGGGATCTCCATCCTGGGGGCTGGTCCAGCCCACATCATGAACACAGACAATGACAGTGTTCCTGTAGATGAACTGGACTCTGTTGATGCTCCCTGACTTTGGAAACAAGCCAGGAATGGAGATTTCTGTAGGAGAAAACCTCCCTTCTATGCAGAAGCACTGTATGAGGCCTGCTGTGTATGCTGAGTCTTGTGTGTTCTCAGGCCGCTTCCTCCTCTGACCCTGCCCTACTGATACTGAAGAAGCGGTGCAGGAGGACCTCAGTGGTCATTCACCAGACTCACCTAGCCATGAACCATACTCTGACCCATCACGTCATGTTTAACGAGTCTTATAGTGTCAAGCAAGGCCTGTGGGGAACTAGAGGGTCCCAGGGGAGATAAGAGAATCCAGAAAGATGGACTTCCCAAGTGAATAGGGAAGTTTCAGGGCAGAGGCAAGGATCCCACAGAAGGGGTAACCCAGTGAGCAAAGGTTCTCCAAGCCAAGGAGCCCAAAGCACAAAGGGGAGAGCACCTGCCAGGCTCTGAGCCCTGGGATGGGGTGGCTAGTGGGACCAGAACACAGTGGGTCCCCGAGGGGACACACAGCAGCACACAACATAATGTTGCATGGTAATGGTAGAAAGTGCTCTCCAGGACCCACCAGAACCAAGCACAGGGACCCAGAGGAGTGCACCAGGAAAAGGAGCACAGAGATTTCCCAGGTAATGCTGACAACACCCCCATCTCATCCTGGGGAGGACATGAAGCCACAGGAGTTTTCTCCACAGCTAGTGGGACACAAAATAGCAACCACAATGGAGGACAGCAGAGCAGCTGCTCACAAAGCTAAATGCACTTGAACCCCACCATGCCATCATGTTTTAGATCAGTCACCCCCTGATCTGATGTCCACAAACAGCTTGCATGCCACACTACTGCTCGATTCTCAGCGCTAAAACCTAGAGGCTACCATGGTACCCTTTCACACGGGAAAGATGAAAGAAACAGCAGTGCACCCTCTCAACCAAGACAACTCACTGAGAGAAGGGACCAAGCCATTGACCCCACAGGACCATACATGGATCGGAGACATATTTAGCTAGAAAAAACAAACCAGACCCAAATGTCGACCTCTGTAGAATCCCCATTCCTGGGCTATTCTAGTCAAGGCCAGTCCATACGACCTGACAACAGATCTGGACTGCCAGAGTTGGGAGACGGTGACTACAACGGGGACACCCTGGGGACTTAGATAAGGAAGAAGCAGCTCCTTGAGGTGCTGTAGTGTAGACAGGAGACTTCACACGTGGATTCAGACTCACACAACTGCACATCTCAAAGACTGGACCTTCATGTGCACAAGAAAAAGAGGAACAAAAGGAAAAGGATAAGTCATCAACATGACACCAGAAATATTTGCATTTCACTGCCTGAAAATTTTACCAAAATATATTTGAAATCACAGATGCCCTGAAGAGCTCACCGCTTATGGGGTGGATCATCTTCACCTAAAATACAATTCCTTGTTAGGGTTTGTGAAGCAAAATGAAATTAGCAGCATCAGCATGAAATACAAGATCCTGGCAGCAGGAATTATTTTCTGTCTTGGTGGCCTAGTCTGCATATATTTCTGGGCAATGGCACCTCGTGCCACATTCTCATGTTGTCGTGTGGGTGCCTCATAGGGTGCTGTGACTTTTTTCCCATTCACTATTAGAGACCAACCAGGATGGACTATGTAGGGTCTAGCTCACTGCTGTCATGGACATCCCTGAAGGACAGGATCTCTCATTAAAAACGGACACAGAAATGGTTTGCGGATGGCTTCAGCCCCAGACTTCTCCTGTGCCTTGTGATGTTAAAATCATTGGGGATGCTGGACACCTGGAGGCCCCTGGAGGGAAGTGAAGAGTCCTGTGCCCACCGGCAGAATGCCCTGCATCCTCTCTCCCGACCAACGGGGCACTGCCCCACTTCTAGGGCACAAGTCCTAGTTCCAGAGGAGCCCAGTCCAGCCTCCAGCTGAGCCCTACTAGAGAAGGGGCATCAATGTCACTGTGGATTCTCTAGCTGCCAACAGGAAGCTTCGAGGCTGAAGCTTCCAGTGTGGGGCAGGAGCAGGCACCCAAGTCACTCACCCATTCTGAGCCATGAGATCTCTTCATAGAGCCTCTTTATAGAGTCTGTCATTGGATGGGACACTCACCAATACTTCCTCCAGCCTTGGGCTGGTCTTTTCATTCTTGCCAAGGAAGTTTTCAAAGTGGACACGACCTGCAATTGGATGACATCCAGTTTATTCATTTTTAAAAATTTATTCATCTGGATTTTGATGTTTCCCCTTATAGTTCTCAAACTCAAAGTCCCACACATATTCTCCCATTTTACACTTGGCATATTGTACAGTTTTACATGTTACATTTTAATATATTATCATTTTGAATAAATTTTTGTATGTAGGGACATGTGCTGATTGAAGTTTTTTGTTTTGTTGGGTTTTTTGTTTTTGAGTTGTAGTCACACTCCATCACCCAGGCTGGAGTGCGGTGGCACACTCATGGCCATCCCAGTGTGGACCTGCTGGGCTCCGGCGATCCTTCCGCCTTAGCCTTCCAAGTAGCCAGAACTAAAGGCACACACTACCATGCCTGCCTAATTTTTGATTTATTGTAGAGATGAGGTCTCGCCAAGTTGCTCGGGTTGGTCTCGAGCCCGCGGGCTCAGGCAATCCACTCTCCTCAGCCTCCCAAAGTGCTGGGATTAATGACTGAGCCACTGAGCCCAGCCTGAAGTTTTTTAAACATGTAGATCCAATTGTTCTAGTACTATTTTGTTGCTAAAATTGTCTTTTCTCCGTGTAATTTTCTTGTCACCTTTTAAAAAAATCAATTGAATGTATGTGTGAGAGGCTATTCTAGACTCCCCATTCTGTCCCATTCTGTCCTGGTACCAACACCACATTGTCTGAGAGTCAGAACCTTTGCAGTATGTCCTGAAATCAGGCATTGGGAGCACTCTCATGTGATTCTTTTCTACCGTTGTTCTAATATAGGTGCACTGCAGTGCCACACACAGAAACATGTGCCCATGAGCATGCAGACATGTGCACCATACATATACATATATACACAATATGACCATGTGTCATTCATCCCAGGAATGCAAGCCAGGTCCACATTAAAAATGAACCAATTTGCCGGGCACGGTGGCTCAGCCTGTAATCCCGCGCTTTGGGAGGCTGAGGTGAGTGGATCGCCTGAGCCCGTGGGTTCGAGACCCACCTGGGCAACTTGGCGAGACCTCATCTCTACAATAAATCAAAAAAATTAGCCGGGTGTGGTAGCGCATGCCTGTAGTACCAGCTACTTGGAAGGCTGAGGCGGAAGGATCACTGGAGCCCAGCAGGTCGAGGCTGCAGTGGCCGGGAGTGGCCACTGCACTGCAGTCTGGGTGACAGAGTGAGACTCCAACTCAAACAAAAACGAACCAATTTAATTCACCTTAGAAAGATTCAAAGACAAAAACATGCCATCATTTCAGGAGACTCAAAAAAACTATTAGACCAAATCAAACCACAATTTGAAAATTTCCAGCAAACTTGAAATAGAAAGATATTTCCTTAAATGATAAAGACATCGACAAAAAGTCTATAGTTGTTCTTCAGTGCCTATTATCTCTCATGGTGAAATACTAGTTGCTTGCATCCCCCATGAGGTACAAGGCAGAGATGTTGGCACTTACCACTTCTATTTAGCATCCTGTGGAGAGTCCACAAGTAAAGAGATCTTCTTCCTTGAGTCCACCTGAATTTCCATCTGTTGTCATTATTCTCCCCTTTCTTCATCTGCTTATCTTCTGGTGATGATTTCCTTAATTTTTTGGAGATCTGAAAACTTATTTAGTTGGCCCTTTTATTGAAACACATTTTGAAGTACAATGAATTATTGGTTGACAATTTTCTTCTTTGAATCCTTTAAAGAATTTTCTTCACTGTCATTAGACTTGCATCTTTACAACAAGAATTCTGCCTCATCTTTATCTCTGATTTTCTGTATATATGTGTTTTTTTCCACTGACTGCTTATAGGAAGACAGTTTCCTGGGCATAGACATGTATAATAAAGATGCGGTAATTACACCAAGTGTGGTGCTACCCAAGGGTAGATGAATAGGCCTTTGGAACAGGACAGAGGGCCTAGAGATAGATACACAGAAGTGTAAAACATGATTGATAACCAACGAGCAGGCGATGTTGAAGAACCCCATGTGCTGTTATGTGCTGAACTACTGGAGAACCACTGGCTATGTGTGCCTACTGTTTTTGGTTTATGATAAAGCAGAGTGAAAATAATACCTCTTCAGAAAGTTATCAAAACTACCTGGCTTAATATTTGCAAAGTCTATTTTTTTTTTGATTGGAGTCTCACTCTGTCGCCCAGACTGGAGTGCAGTGGCTGCTCCCAGCCACCGCAGCCTCCACCTGCTGGGCTCCGGCGATGCTTCCGCCTCAGCCTTCCAAGGAGCTGGAATTACAGGCGCACACTACCACGCCGGGCTAATTTTTGATTTATTGTAGAGATGAGGTCTCGCCAAGTTGCCCAGGCAGGTCTCGAACCTGCGGGCTCAGGCAATCCACTCGCCTCAGCCTCCCAAGGCGTGGGATTACAGTCTGAGCCACCGAGCCTGGCTCCAGCTCTATTAAGATGCAGAAAATCACTCATAAATATCTAGTGTAGCTATTGTTTTTGTGGTCATAGAACGAGGCATGAAGCCTGGTAATACCGGTACCTGTAGAAACATCAGAGTGAGATCGGGTTCTGGGATCAGACCATGGTGTGAGAACTCAACACAGCGACATGAGAAGCCGCAAACAGGACCCCATCGCCTATCCCAGGCCACTTTGGCACCATGTAGGAAAGATTGGGCTTTGGTCCCCAGCAAGGAGAGGGTAATTATAGATAAAACAATTATAGAGGGAGAGGTGACTTCCCCTCAGCAAGAAAAAAGGATCCCCTGTTGATGTGGCAAGTGGCCTCTTGGAGAATGCAGGCACTCAAGATTTCAGTATGCTCTTGTTTGTCCTCTGGGTGGACTCTGGTCAACCGTCCCTGGCTTCATCTGTTCAGTAGGTCCTTCCTCTCTCCATTTGACTCCTTCCTCTAGCTCCGGCCAGGATTAAGCTCAGGCCTGGAGTCCCCTGTCTTTCCTAAACTTGGGACAGTTAATAGAGCCTTGCAGTGAATAGGCCCCAGTTTGTATCAGATTTTACGCAGCAAACTTGTCTTCATGGCAGTGCCCTTGATAAGTAATTTCTTTACTTTTTAAAATTTTTGTAGACAAAATCTCACTCTGTTCATCAGGTGAGAATGCAGTGGCACGGTTGTAACTCACTGCAGCCTCAACTTCCAGGGCTCAAGTGATCCTCCCACATTAGCCTCCTGATAGCTGTCTTGTGCCACCTTGCCCAGCCTATATATTTATTACTGGTATTCCTGTTTATTGTTGTTATTGGAAATGAACCCTTTAAGATTCTATTTTTACATGGTTAATATTTTTCTGACAAGAAAACTTTGCATTTTTGTGTGTTGATTTTTGCAATTGATCACCTCACTAAATTATCTTGCTGTGTCTAAGGGTTATTCTGATTTTCTTGGCTTTCCTTTCAAGTATACAATATATAATGTGCAATTAATTTTCCTTTTTCTTTCCACAGTTTACACCTCAGGTCATTTTCCTGGAAAGCATTTCTAGAACATGTTCTAGATAATTTCCAGAACATAATACTTTAAAAATGAGCAGTTTTTTCTTTTTCCAACTTTACTTGGAAAGCTCATATTTTTTTCTGCATTTGGTTTCAGACTCACATCTATCATTAGTAATTCTTACTTTGTGTTTTATAAAAATAATTGTCAGTGACTGCTGAGTTTATCAAATGTCTTCTGTATAGTTGAGATAAATATAGAGTAAATCTCTGTTTTAAAAAAAGATCTTTTATACTCCTGGACTGAGCGTTCATGTCAACCACTTGGACTTTAATTTGACAGACTTCTATCTTCAACCTCGAGACCTCTTCTTTATTCAATCTTCCCCAGACTGGTGTCCCTGTGCTTGGTATCTCTCTGGTACAAACTCTAGACAACAGTGGGATGATGTGTGGAACTAGAGAGACTGTCCAGTTGTCAACCACTTTCAGCTCTGTCTCACTTCTGCCTTCTAAAAATTGGTGCTGCCAGACATAGACTGCTCAGCATCTCTGTGGGGTAGGAGACTTGCTTTGTATTGTCACTGCCTTTTGCAGGCAACAAGGTTGTCATTCATCCCTCTCTGACAACAGAGGTAGAAAGGATGTCTGTTGCTGGCCCTTGCAGTTCACTTTCCATCACTCAGTTAGACTCATGAAAGAGTCTTGTCTGCCCATAACTGCTTTCCTACTTCTCCTCTTCTGGGACTATGCCACTTGCCTGAATGATGCGCATAACTGAAACTGCTCCCATGCAGAATATAGCATATCTGCAATTATTTTTCATTTTGAAAACAGCACCACACTATGAAATAATAAACTGTAAAAAAAAAAAAAAAATGAAACTTGGTACCCTGGTAAATAATTGAGGGCAAAGATGACTTTTGGCCTGAGAGTTTTACTAAAGCTGGAGACCATGATCTTTAGTGTCCATAACTTCATAGAAAAATGAAAGACAGGGCCAGGCTCGGTGGCTCAGCCTATAATCCCAACACTTTGGGAGGCCGAGGCGAGTGGATTGCCTGAGACCACAGGTTCGAGATCCAACTTGGCAAGACCTCATCTCTACAATAAATAAAAAATTAGCTGGTCATGGTAGTGCACACCTGTAGTTCCAGCGACTTGAAAGGCTGAGGTGGAAGGATTGCCGGAGCCCAGCAGGTTGAGGCTGCGGTGACCGGGAGCATGCCACTGCACTCCAATCTGGGCAAAAGAGTGAGACTCCAACTCAAAAAAAAAAAAAGTATGAAAGACAGGAGGTAATGCCCTGAGAACACCCAAAGTGCTTGTCCAATGGGAGATACACCCATGAGACAGTGTCATCAGAGAGCTCTGTCCACTCTAAAAGTGTGACTGAGGTATACCCCTACTACCCAGAGGGACGACTGCAAAACATGACTCACTCAACATGGTATATGCTGTGGAGGAGAAATCTTGCCTAGAATTTGGTGTTAGAACTCTTGCTAAGTATGTATTCTAAAAAGACTCAAGAAAAGAAATTAATTCAGTGTGTACCCAAGATTAGTTTAGCAAATGTCTAGTCTCCAGTCAAGAGAACTCCAGAAATAGTAACACCCAAAGGTGATGGGCAGAGACAAACAGACCTCTTCTCAGGAAAAATTCAACTTCAATCCAGACTGCATGGAATTCCTAGACATGGCATTTAAAGAACATAAGAAACTCACAGTAAAAGAATCACAAGACATATAAATAAATAAGCACAACAAGTTAAAACAAGCAAAAATATATTGACAGTAGACGCAGATCTAGAAAGCTTGATGCAGAATACAGGAAAAATAGTCCTAATACACAGAAAGACATAAAAGAGAAACTCAAAAAGTTTAAGAAGAAGTCATTCAGGTTAGAAAGGGAACAAAGGTATTACTTCTAGAAATGGAAAGAAAAAATAATGTGCATGAAAAACCAAGAAGACTAAACACAGATAGAGAACAAGGGAACTGAAAGATAGACTCCTCACATTCGCCACTCAAATCATCCAGAATTCAGTCCTTAGAGAAAATATGATGAAAATCTAAAAGAGAAGAAACATGAGGATGGTGTCAAAAGTGTAAAACAGGGGTCTAATCCTTTCTCATCAGAAGGAGATAATGGAGACAATGTCGAAGAGACAATATTTGAAGGAAGATTGCAATATTTTAAAAAATATTTAAAAGATGCTATCATCAGATACACTAACAGGATAAACAATTAGAAATTCTCATCTAGAGACATCCTTGGAAAAGTGTAGAACACAAGTGACAAAGTTCTCAAAAGTAGCCAGAGGAAAAAAAGACAAATCTCCTACAAAGATACAGCAGCTGGAGTAGCTCCTGCTTTGTATCAGCAAAGATGGAAAACCAAAAATAGTGGCCAGAAAAAAAATGCAAGGAGGAAGTAATTGGAAACTTAGAATGTGAGAATCAGCCGAAGTATTTTTTAGGGATAAGAACAAAATACAGACATCTTTATACAAACATAACCAGAGTTTATTACTAAAATACCCTTTACAGAAATTCTAAACATGTACTTTGGGCAAAAAGAAAATCATTCTATCAGAAACACTGAAATTTCAAAAAGATTGGTAAAACAGATACCAGTAAATTTATGGACACATGTAAACAGATTGGACTGTAGAACATATAATGTCTAATATATAGCAGAAAATTGGCCAACCCTAAATCACTGGACAGCTATACCCATAAGTCAGTAAGGCAATGTTCTGCAGGAGGGCAAAGATACTGAAAAACTTTTGACTTCAAGTTAAAAACACATTATAACATTTTTAGGACAACCACTATTAGACACAAAACATATAATTACCAAAACAGTAGGAAGGAAAAAAAAGAGAGATAAAAAGTAAAAAAATAATAATAATTTCAAAAGATATATTTAAAAACAAATATTTTAAAAGGACTGTATAAAGAAAATGTGGTACATATACACAATAAAGTATTATGCAGTCATAAAGAAAGACAAAATTATGGACGTGGCAGCAAATTGAATGGATTAAAAGTCCATCATACTCAGTGATCTTTCACAGAAACAAAGAACTGGATACCACTTGTTCTCACCCATAAGTGGGTCCTGAGCATTTATCACAATACTACAAGAGAGGGATCAGCATTAGCGGACAATGACGGGGTGGGGCACATAACATCACTAAGGGTACCTGATTCTAATCCAGGTACAATGAGGACTAGTTGGAGGCTCAAACTTCACCTGCATGTAGACTACTTATATACCTAATCCTGACTTGTACCCCACATCTTTATAATAAAGTAAAAAAAAAAGTCCAACAGAGAAAGTGGAACTCATAGATAGCACCTAACCAGATGGTAGAAATAAACCTACCACTATAATCCCTATAAATAAAAATGAACACAGCTCTTCAATAAAATTGCAAAGATCATCATGCCAGATTAAATGGATTAAGTGAATCCAGTCACATATTGTTTAAGGGAAACTCAAATAAAGCATAAGATCATGAAAAAATTGGAAATCAAAGAATGGCAAGAGATACCAGACAAATGGTATCATAAGAAAACTACAGTCATTATTATAATCGTCTCTAAAATGCACTAGGACAAAAAGCCAATGCAATCTAGAGACAAAGTGGTTCATTCTTAGTGATAGGAGGTTTACATCACCAGGAAGATGCAGTAATTCCTAATTTGTATATGCCTAACCACATAACTTCAAAATTGTTCGATATCCTAGTAGCTATGGACAAATCTACCATTTCCAGTGAGAAATTTTAATTTGCCTGAATTCTTATTAACTGATAGACAAAAGCATCAACTAGAAATGTGTAGCATTGGAAGAGAATAATTTATAAACCTGGGCTAATGGAATTTTACCACCCCTGTACCCCAGGCTGGGAAGGTACACATTCTTCTTAAGCACTTTGAAAATGGCTCCATGCTCAGTTACACTGCGATCCTTAATGACCTTTGGTTGGTTTCACTTAAGTCGCATTCCCTGACCACACTGAGATTTAGTTAGAGCTCCCTAATGAGATGGTAACTAGAAATCTCTATATTTGGGAATTTAAAAGTCTTAATTATAAGTATGATGTAGGTCACAGTATAAAACAATCAAATTTAAACATATATAGAACTAAGTGATCAAAAAACTACCAAATGGCATTTATCATGAAATATAAAATCTTAAGTGCTGCATTAGAAATGAAGGAAGATTCTAAAACTTTGAGCTGTATGTCCAACTTAAGCACTGACAATACGAACTTCAGAACAACCCTGAGGAAACAGAAAGAAATACTGATGACAAAAGCATACTTCAATAAAATTTTTCAAAAAACATATATTAGCGAGTATAAGTCAAACTTAGTTCTTTGAAAAGACTAATAAAAAGAGACAAAACTGTCACAAAGCACCAAACAAATTTTTTAAAAAAGACAGCATCTATGACAATACAGTGATAGCAAAAGGACATGCCACCAGAGGACACAGAGTGTAAATCTATGAAAAGTAAATGTAAACTGCTATATCCCAATATATAGAAAATTCAGACTAAGTGAATACTTTCCTCTAAAAATACAACTGGCTGAAGTAAATAAAGACAAACAAACTCAAGAATGCTCATAACCATAAAGAAATTGAGGTTTTAGTCACAAATCCTTCTCCAAGAAAATGCCAGATTCAGAATATTCTACAGGCAATTGTGCCTAATATTCAAGAAACTGCTAGCTCCGAATTTCTGCTAACTGTTTTAGAGGACAGAAAAAGAATTAATTAACATATTTTTAGACTATAATAACTTGGATAGCAAAATTAAACAAGGGCCTTACACAAATTGAAATTGCAGGCAGATCTCACTCACGCACAGAAAAGAAGAAACTCTGAAAAAAAAAAAAACTGGAAAACTCAAGTCAACCTGGGAAGCTGGAAGCAGGGACAATAATCCAGCCTGACCAAATTGAGTTAAACCCACTAACACAATGTTGCTTTTATACTAAAAAAATCAATTACTTTTTCATATTAACAGATTAAATAAGAAGATGCATTATTTCAGTAGATATGTTTAAAAACATTTAGTAAAATTCAACATACTTTTGCAGTTAAAAAAAAAAACTCCTAGCAAACTGGATACAGAAAGAACTGCCCCTCACCAAAGCAAGCACAATACTCAACAGTTAAGCATCACAACATTACCTTCAAGATCTAGAGGATGAAAAGAATGTTCCTCATCACCAACATTGCAAAGCGAATGCCACCATTACCTTGGGAGATTGGGTGTGAAACAAACACAGCAGAATAGACAGAAACCATATGAAAATGAGAAAACAGTTTCGCAAGACCAAATGCACTTCATTTTCCGGGGACATTTAGTTAAAACATGCAATTTTAAGAAAAATACTATTTATTATAGCAGAAAAAAGTCTCAGTTCTTCATGAAAAATGGAGGTTTATCATAATTGGGTATAAGCCCCAAGGAACATAAAAATTGTTCTACCAAAAAGATACCTGTACTCGTGTGTTTATCACAGCACTATTCACAATAGCAAAGACAAGGAACCCACCAAGGTGCCAATCAATGGTGAACCAAATAAGGAAAACGTGGTACATATACACCAAGGGATACAAGGCAGCCTTAAAAAGCACAAATTCATATCCTATGCAGCAACATAGATACAGCTAGCGGTTATTATTCTAAACAAATTAACACAGAAATAGAAAAGCAAATACTGCCATGTTCTCACTTACATGTGGTAGCTAAACACTGGGTATGCATGGACACAAAGGTAGGAACAACAGACACTGGGAACTTTTAAAAGGTCTTTAAAAAGAGCTTTTAAAGAGAGAAGGAGTGGGACAGGAGATGAAAAAATAAACTTTTGGATACCACGTTGACTATTTGGATGACAGTTTCAATAGAAGCCTAAACCTTGCCATCATGCACATACATATGCAATAAACGTGCACATGTACCCCCTGGACCTAATATAAAATAAAATTTAAAAACAGGGGAAGGGCTGTTTTGAGAAGTCAGGTGGATGACCACACAGAGAGCACTAAATATGGAGATAGAGAGAAGGCGGCATAGTGCAGCTTGAGGCCCGCACCAGGCCAGTTTCAAAATGCTTGATTTGTGCTTAAGAAGAATGTGTACCTTCCCAGCTTGGAGCACAGATGCCACAGTACTGCTGTACTTGCAGAGCTGAGGTATCAGTCTTGCCATATTCTCAAATGGTACCCGAGTAAAAGAAAATTCAGTAGCCAAATTTAGACGTGTTTAATCTCTGGCTCTCTCCTCAAAATCTCAGGAAAGGAAAGGTCAAGAAAAAGTGAAAATAGTATATATCTATCAAAAAGAAAAGAGGGAAAGGAACAAGGGTTGATATGAGATGTCCACACATTTAGAAGGTAAGAAAGAATCCAGAGAGTGGGGTGTTGGAAAAAGCAAACTGGTGTCTCACGCAGAGCCCCGGGCAGCTCAGGACCTGGAGGAAAATGGAATCGGTGGCAATGGCAGGAGACTGGAGAAGGAGTCATTAGATCCACTGCCCAAGTCCTCACCACGTGACGCTCCCCACACGCAGGTCCACAGGGACGCATTCCTTCTTACAGGCTCTGTGAATCTACTTCCATGTCACTCAGGCTAGAGACCAAATTCAGCTCCTTGAGGTTCAGGACTGAGGTACTGGTCTCTAAGCTGGAAGTCAGCCAGGGCCAGGCACAGTGTCTGAGGCCACCCACACTCCCTCTCAGGATCTCCAGGTAGGCCCCTCCAGCAACAGTGGAAGGGACTCCTTTCACTCATTCACCTTGCCGATTTCTACTTCTAGGGCATTTCCTGGACTCCATCTGGAGAAAGCTCTCTTGCATTCAGCGCTTGAGAGTGGCCCAACCTAGATAATTCAGGATACCTCCTATCTCCAGTTCAGCTAGTTAAGAACCTTAATTACACCTGTATAAGTCCCTCTTGCCAGGTAAGGTAACATGACATAACATTATACGACACAATACCACATAACAATGAAATCGACACTAAGTACTGCCGAGGACATGCAGCAACAGAACTTGAACCCATCACTGAAGGGAAAGCAAAATCCATTTTAAAATGCCATTGACCTCATCTCTACAATAAATCAAAAATTAACCGGGCGTGGTAGCGCACGCCTGTAGTTCCAGCTACTCGGAAGGCTGAGGCGGAAGGATCGCCGGAGCCCAGCAGGTCGAGGCTGCGGTGGCCGGGCTGCACCCCAGTCTGGGCGACAAAGTGAGACTCCAACTCAAAAAAAAAAAAAATGCCATTGTATATATAAGAACAAGTTTCAATTCTCACTGGAAAAATGTTTATGTTTCCTGTACAGATATTTAATATGGATTTTTTAAAAACAGTTCTATCTACGTGATTTTCTGTGCGCCAAAACTGCCAAGGCTAGACAGAGTTAATACAGAAATGGTCACAGATCAAAACTTTCATCTTTGGGCTGTAGCTCTCCGCATGGTATGCAGGTGTGAGTGTTGTCCTCTTGTGTCTGTTCATGAAATTATTTGAAAAAAACAGTAATAACAAAAAAAACAACTTGTGAGCCACGTGGGTATACAACAAGCAGGACTTCAAGTTCACAGAGCTGGAAGGACAGGAGACAGAATCTTCACACTGGACAACACAACCAAATGGCTGACAGGTTACAACCTTCACGTAATTTTTCTGATGACCATAGTGGGGAACACTGGGACTCAGGACATAGGGAATGGCTAAGCTACAAAACTGGGGGTTCTCTGACTCTAACACTGTGGCATGCTACCTCAGAACATTGGAGGCAATCCCATGAGGATTGATTTCATGAGGCTTCCAGGAGGTTCTGTGAGACACAGTTGTGAGTTTCAGCCCCAACAAGACTCACAACTAGCAGAAATGCAATCATATTCCAACCTTGAAGCTTATACTCTACCTGCAAAACCAGGAGGGTGTCTTATTTCATATCTCGTGTACCTGAAATTTCATGTCTTGTGCTATGGTTGAGCCTCACTCAGATTCATTTAGGGCCAACAGAAGACTAGATTCGGTGAAAATGAGAAATGGCAGTCATGACTGTAGGAATTACAGTTTATTGGTTTAGTGTCACAATGTATCTACCTGCTCCTACAAGTCAAACTGACCACTGCAAAAGGGACATTACCTAACTGGAATTCCTCTGTGAAGAGTCGCTCATGGCTTTATCTGCCTTAGGGGTACAGATGTTTCTCCGTATGTTGAGGAGTCTGCAGAACATGCTACAGGCCCCCATCTTTGCTACCTTCCTGAGTCTCCCATAGACTCCCTTCGATGGAGAGTTCTGCATGCCAGAAACTCATAGCCGGAAGGTACCTTAAAGTTGCTTTTGGAGATTGGAACCAGAGACCAGGGAGGGGAGAAATTACCAAAGAGCCAGGAGCAGATGCTGAGCCCATTCCCCAGCACTGAGCAGTCAATGAGGAGATGGCCTTTGGGAAAAAATGGTGAAGAACCAGACATTCGGTTTTGAGGGTCATATTGGGTGAACTGTGATCACCAAAAGATATGGTCATTTCTTAAGTCCCATCCTGTGAATAGAACCTTATTTGTAAAAAGAGCCTTTGTAGATATAATTAAGTTAATAATCTTAAGATGAAATTAGCCGGGCGTGGTAGCGCGCCCCTGTAGTTCCAGCTACTCGGAAGGCTGAGGCGGAAGGATCGCCGGAGCACGGCAGGTCGAGGCTGCAGTGGCCGGGAGCGGCCACTGCACTCCACTCTGGGCGACAGAGTGAGACTCCAACTCAAAAATAATAATAATCTTAAGATGAGATGACCTTGGATGTAGGGCAGGCCCTAGCTCCAATGACAAGTGTCCTCATTAGAAATGAGAGGAAAGAAACATAGAAAACACAAACAGGCCATGTGAAGACAAAGGCAGACCTTAGAGTGATGCCAACACAAGCCAAGGAATGCCTAGAATCACCCAAAAATGGAAGAGATAGGAAGGATCTTCCCTTCTCTCTCCCTAGAATCTTCAGAAGGACCACAATCTTGCTAAAACCTTGATCTTAGACTCCTGGGCTCTAGAACTGTGGGAGACATTCCTGTTGTTTTAAGGCCCCAAGTTCGTGGTCATTATTTTCGGCAGCCGCAGAAATCATTCCATGTACGGCACGGCCCACTGAGCAGATCAGTCATGTTTCCTACCCTACTGAACACATGCACTTAGGCATGCAGGATTATGAGAAGGGAGGACAGCGCTTACCAAAAACTGGGCCATGCTGGAGGCCACAAAATGCCACTGGTACCACAATGTCAGGCCATGAATAACTTAAGCTGGGCTTGGAAGAATAATCTTCACCCTAAGGCTTACATAACTCAGACCCTTTTCTATTTGTCAATGCTAGTTCTAATACCCTCTCAATTCCTACCATGTCCCAGAGCCATCATCAGAAACAATACAGCCAGAGGCATTATCACACTTACTCTCTTCTTGCTTGTTTCTTCCTGGGGACTCTAAGCATTTTAAGGACAATGGTTCATGTCTTGTTTGCCATGGGGTTCCTCACACATGACAGGTTGTGACACAGAAAGCTGCACACTGGTCTGTATTCACCAGCACAGGTCTGTATGCACCAATATCACCACAAACATGTGAGTAATGCGGTTTGCTATGACATTATAACAGCTACTACATCACTAGGTGATGAGAAGTTTTCAGCTCCATTATAATTTTATGGAGTCACCATCCCACATGAGGTCGATGTTTTACCAAAACATCCTTATGTGGCACATGACTATACTATAAACAAGCAGACAGCAACAAATTAAGTAAATTAGATAAAATGGACTTATTCCTAGAAAGATATTGTGATGGTTAATTTTAGTGTCACCTTGAGTGGGTTAAAGGATTCCTAGATAGCTGATAAAACATTATTTCTGGATAAGTCTATGAGGATATTTCTAGAAGGAAGTGGCTTTTGAGTCCTGGAACTGACTAAGAAAGATTCACCCTCACCAAGGTGGGGAGGCACCATCCAATCAGCTTAGGGTCCGGGTAAAATGAAAAGGCAGAAGAAAGGAGAATCTGCTTTCTCTCTTCTGGAGCTGAGACACCCATCTTCTCCTTACCATCAGAACTCCTGGTTCTCCACAGCTTTAAAACGTCAGAACTTACACCAGTGGTCCCCTGTGTTCTTAGGCCTTTACTCTTGAACAGTACAATGCCACCAGCTTCTCTGGTTCTCCAGTTTGTAGACAGCCTATTGTGGGACCTCTTGGGCAAAATAATTGCATGAGCCAATTTCCCTAATATATATATATATGTGTGTGTGTGTGTGATATATCTTTTTATATATTATATATTATGTATTATTTATATATTATATTACATATTATACATATATATATCTTTCCATCTATCTTCTCTTATCCATCCATCCATCTATCCACCCATCATTCCATCCTATTCTGTCTCTCTGCAGAACACTGACTAGTACAAACACAAAGTGACTGAAAGAAACATGAATAGACAAGTAAAAAGATAGTGGATTCATGAAGAAGACATTTCTCACAAAGGAAAGCACAGGTCAGATGGCTTTCTGTAAATTCTACCAAAATTTTGTAGTAGAAATAGTACTATTACTTAACAAACTATTCCACAAAACAGAAGAGATGAGAACGCTTTCTAACTCTTGTGAGTATTTCTCTGAAACCAATCAAATAAAGATATCACAAGAAAAATAAACTACAAACCAATATCCCTGTCAATAGACACAAAAATCCTCAACAAAATACTCGCAAGCCAAATCGAGCAGTGTACAAAAAGAATTATATACCATGAACAAGAGGCATTATCCCAGGAATGCAAGTTTGGTTTAACATCTGAAAATTGAAGAAAGTATTTGATAAGACCCAACAGCCTTGTAAGATCAAAGTACCCAAAAAAAGTCGGTGTAGAAATGAACCACATCGACATTGTAAAGGGCATCTATAAAAAATCCAAAGCGATAATCATACATAATTGGAAAAGACTGTATGCTTTCTACCTCAGATTGGGTATAAGACAAGGATATCCACTTTCATCACTTCTATTCAACACTGCACTAGGGGTTCTAGCCAAAAAGATTACGCCAAAAATGTAAGAGTCATCCAGATTACAATAGAAGAAATTGCCTCTGTTCTCAGATCTCATGATTTTGTAAACAGAAAATCTTAAGGAATCCACTCAAAAGCTATTCATACAAAATAAATCACTTAACAAGACCGCAGAATACAAGATCAATAGAAAAATAAGTTGTGCCTTGAGACACTAGTAATGAATAATCCAAACATGAAATTAAGAAAACCACTCAATTTACAATACTATTAAAAATAAGTTGAAAAAAATTTAGCAAAAGTAGTACAACCTTATATTATGAAATTAGAAAACGTTATTGAAAGACATTAGAGATAACTTAAATAAATGAGAAGACATCCTATGTTCATGATTCCGACGACTTGATACTGTTAAGACAGCAACACTCCTCAAACTGATTTACAGATTCAATGCATTCCCTATCAAAATTGAAGCTGTATTTTTTTTTTCAGAAATTGAAAAACTGATCTCCAAATACATATGGAAATACAAGGGTCCTAGAGTAACCAAAACTGTCTTTAAAAAGAAGACCAAGTTTGGAGAAATCACAGCTCCTGATTTCAATACTTCCTATAACCAGGTACAATATTTCACACCTGTAATCCCAGATACGAAGGAGGCTGAAGAGGTGAAGAGGAAAGATCCCTTGAACCCAGAAGTTCAAAGCTGCGGTAAGCGGTAATCATGCCACTGATCCCCAGCCTAGGTGATAAACATCCCTTCCCTATCTCAGAGGGCTTTCTCCCTCTGGAAAGTCTCAGCACCACAAGCCTCAGTGTGGCTCTGCCGAGTGAACAGTATGACAGTGGCCAGCATGCTTGGGACAGTTGGGATTGTGATTCCCTTTGAAAGCGCTTGAGCACTCTAGCAGCTCAGTGGATACTGTAGGAAGTGGTTATGGACTTTATATTGTCAGATTTGTAACACTGAAATCTCCTTAGGTCACCATGCTTAACTCCTATTATGTCTTCCGAGAGTTTGACAGTTTTAGCCCATACGCTTAGGTCTGTGGTCTTGTTAATTTTTGTGCATGGTGCGAGATAGGAATCCAACTTCATTCTTTGGCATTTGGATATCCAAGTATCTCAGCGCCATTTTGTGAAATGACTATTCTTTCTCTTATTGAATTATCTTGGAATGGTGGTTGTAAATGTAGAATATATTTCTAGACTCTCAATTCTATTCCATTGATCTATAAGTTTTTTCATATGCCCGTACCATGCTGTCTTGATTACTATAATTATATTAAAAGATTTTTTTGTTACTGTGATGAGGGGGCACTATTCCTCTGAACTTATAGAAAAGAATGGAAGTAGTCATTTTATAGTGATAGTCTCTGAAAAGCACACCCTCGCAATCAAAAAATTTTTTTAAATCTACTTTAGGTGAAAATTATAGTATTAATTTAAATGACTATTCATCTGAAATAGATATTGTAAAAGAACATGATTAAAATCAGTTGTGACAGCTTTTTATTTTTTATTTTTGAGTTGGAGTCTCACTCTGTTGCTCAGGCAGGAGTGCAGTGGCATACTCACGGCCACTGCAGCCTCGACCTGCTGGGCTCAGGTGATCCTTCAGCCTCAGTCTTCCAAGTTGCTGGAATTACAGGCACACGCCACCATGCCCGGCTAATTTTTTGATTTTTATTGTAAAGATGAGGTCTTGTCAAGTTGTGTAGGCTGGTTTTCAACCCATGGGCTCAGGCAATCTTCTTACCTTGGCTTCCTAAAGTGCTGAGGTTATAGGTGTGAGCCACTGTGCCCGGCCAGTTGTGACATCTTATTTGTGCCATTGGTGGTAAGGAAGTGTAAGTTGAGACAGGATAAATTCTTTTTTGCAATTTTACTAACTCAGCAATTCCAAAGGAGTAGAAATCTATAATTCTAAAATCAGAAAACTTTAAAAACTGTTTTTATTTCCCAAATTTCAGCAGTTAATTTATTAACAGATTGGTTCTATCTAGTTCAATGAGTTCTAATTTGTATTGTTTTCAGACACCAATTCCCACATTCATTTTTAACTTTATCAAATCCTACTAATATGGAAAATTGATTTCTCAATAATAATATTTTTAAAACACTAGTTAAATCATCATATTCTG
Source organism: Tarsius wallacei (assembly GCA_963574415.1). Taxonomy (NCBI): domain Eukaryota; kingdom Metazoa; phylum Chordata; class Mammalia; order Primates; family Tarsiidae; genus Tarsius; species Tarsius wallacei. The sequence goes on along the minus strand of CAUYQG010188688.1, from coordinate 49,051 downwards.
TAAGAATGGATCTGTTTTGAATTGACTGTTACATTTTGATAAATGTAAGCAAAGGAAAATCTATGCCATAGAATGCCATCATCATCATGGTAGATTGTTCTTGCTCTTGTAAAATATATTTCACCTGGTGTCTTTTTCAAATGACCTAAAATATAGTTACTTAGATATGTTTACACTTGACCTCAATTCTTTATCAGTCAAGATGATAAGGGGTAGGCAAAAGAATAACAGAGAACTGAAGGGAAAGAAACATGTATAATAACTCCTCTACACCCTGAGGTGGGCTACTGAATTCCTTGCTGCTTCTATAAACGTATTGTAATAACAATCATGAAGCCTATCTCATGGATGCTTTTTTAATAAAAGCAAAATAAAGAGGAAGTAGATGTGATTTAATTTTAAGGCAATTTCAATCCCTAAAGATTATAGTAGTTATTAATTAAAGGCAGGCAGAAAGAATAGGGAGCCCTTTCAAGGGGAGGCAAGAGATTTCCAAAGATTCCCCAGAGACTATTTTAACATAACTGGTCATTTATGCTAATTGTATTTATAGTTTCTAAACCTCTCTGTCACTCTTCCTAGCTTGTTAAAATAATAATACCTATCTCACACGGTTGCTGTGAGGACTAATAATATATGTACAACATTTACAATGCTGCCTAGCACATAGGAAACATCATGTGTGTGCAAGTTTTTATTTTTAGAGAATGACTTGAGATTATCATGACACAATTTCTTGCTCTAAGATAATGCAAACCTTTTTGTCCAGAAGACAGTGACTAGTTTTTTTAAGGAGAGGTAACATCGGAACATTTATAGCCTGAAATAACTGCTGTGCTAACTAAACAGGCATTATTCAAGATGTCTATTCTGTGAACCAAAAATTCTCAATTCAAAACATATGTCAAAGATCTGACATTGCCTACAGAGATGTATCAAACATGTCACATTTTGACTTAAAAAGTAATTTCCTTTTTGTAGTATTTACACCATGATATTATGAGAAATTATGATTTCCACTTTACAATTCAGGTATACAACACTTTCATTGGGGATGCCTCACCTTTGGAAACCTTTTCTCCTTTGTAAACTATGTTGAACAAGAAATCTTTCTGAATCACCCTTCAACCCTATGTACAACGTGGGCTAACCATGTGCTATTTCACTGCCTTTTCTTTCTACTACTTGTCCTTTCACTATGATAGCCCTAACAGCTTTCTCAATGTACTTTTCTTGTTTCCCATCACATAAAAATGTAGCTCTGTACACTCTAATATCCTTTTAAAGCAATATTATTCCCATTTTACAGGGAAAAACAGAAATAAAGGGGGAAAAAAGACTGCCCCTAGCATTTTAGACATCAGTGAGAAAGATAACAAGACCGTCCTCTTCTGTCCAGGTTTAAAACAGAGGACATGCACGTTTGCTGCCTCCTATGAATACAATGTCTAATCAACAATTCCAGTAACCTTATTTTAATACTAAGGAATGTGCTAAAAAATAATAATATTCAGTATACTATCCAAACAGAAAAAGAGTTTAATAAAGAAGCACACAGTGTCTGTAGCACCTTTTTTATTTTCAAACAGGAGTTTATTAATTTAATTTTATTTTTTAGGGACAGGGTCTCCCCCAGGCTGGAGTGCAGTGGCATGATCAGAGCTCACTACACATTGCCGCCCAATTTCCTCTTCTTCTTCATTTACTTATATCTGAATATTCATTGCACAAACAAAAGAACTGCAATTTCAAAGAAATCACTCATATTTACAACTCCTACCATAAACATTGTTATTGTTGTTTTCCAATAACAAAAGTCTAAGCAAAAATACCTGCATTGGCTCTTACCTATTTAATAGATAGATAGATAGATAGATATAGATATTTGAAATTTTAAATTATTAGTCCACTTGCTCTAAACTTATTCTAAATAATGTTTGTTCTCAAGCACAATCATGTAAGCTTGCTCCTAAATTTTTCATCTTGGCATTTATAACCTTGTGGCCTGTAAGCTTTGTTTGGCTTTTTAACCTGGCAACATTTTCCCACATTTAGAATGTTTATCTGTGTTCAGGGCTGGAGGTGTTTTATTCGTGTACATTTTTCTAACTTATGAAGACTTTCTATCACCACAATTCTTGGAATAAAAAGCCTTTTATTTTGTTGACGATACTATAACACAACTGCATAGTTATCTAGTATACTAGTGGTAGACTGAATTTTTAAAAACACATACACACATACCAGGCTCTGAATTTTCTACTAGTTTTTCTTAAGTTACATGTGCTACAAATAAAACTCCCTTCACCTAGGATTATTCTAAATCTCTTTTAAATGTCTACACCTTGAAATGTTTGAATTCCTCATATGGCAAGCTAGAGCCATAGCTCATATAGCTGAAAGGGGATGAAATTAGAGAATACCTGGTTTTGGCCGGGCACGGTGGCTCACTCCTATAATCTCAACACCTTGGGAGGCTGAGACGAGAGGATTGCTGAGCCCAGGAGTTCGAGACCAACCTGGGCAATATAACGAGACCTGGTCTCTAAAAAGAGAGAGTGTGTGAATATCTGGTTTTATAGATGAGGAAAAATGAGGCCTAGAGGAGCAGAGTAGATGCTTTCAGTGAAAAAATGAACTAATCTGCGTGAGATGAAGCATAGAAGAATATCTTGACAAACTAGTGAATGAGGTTTCTCCTACAGCTAAGACATTGCACTTATAAAACAGAGTACTTGAAAGGAGCAAGAGGCCAAATTTGAGTATATATACATATGTATGTATATGTGTGTGTGTTATACGAATAATTGTGACTTTGGGTATGTGGTGACAGACAGGAATCCCACTAGGATGAAAAGAGAAAGATGTCGCTTACCAACTGCACCTGACCCAAAGGTGTCATCACTGATCAATCTCCATCTTCTTCCCCCAGACCCTGAACTGCATCTTCCTCTTCGTCCAGAGGACAATCTGCCCAAGCACAAAAGAGAGAAAAGGCATTAGGTATTAATGAAATTCACGTCCTCATTTTAAAAATCGGCCACCGCTCTCCCTTGGAACCACGTAAACCACAGTCCTGACCTACTGTGGGCTCGGCAGGCGACGCGCCGCTGAAGGTGGTGACGAATTCTGCCCCTCTGAAGACCACGAGCGGCCCATCTGCCCTCCCCTCCACCGGGCACAGACTGCAGCGTGAGGACCTTGGGGCAGCGTGCTGGACGTTGGAAAACAGCCCAGAAGTATCCGTGTCTCCGAGCCCAGGCTAAGCCCAGAACCCTTCAAGTCGCATCCTGTGACAATCACGGGGCTTCCTCGCCCCGTCGGTGACGGAAACCAAGCCTGGCCGGTCCACACCGAGGTGAGCGTCAGGCAGACAAGGGGAAACCAGCGAAGCCGCAAGCCGGGATCTCTAGAGAAGCCCCCAACGGCAGCGCTGGCGGTCTCTCCTCGCAGGACCTCCGACCCGCCGCGGAGACTAGGAGCAACTGTCAACTGTGTCCAACGGCCGCTGTCCAGAGCCCAGCGACGGCCGCCACGTCTGAGGCCCCTGGCACGTTCCCAGGCGCGCTCCGGGGAAAGGCGCTGACCAGGGGTCGCGAGCTGGTGGGGGACCCGCGAGCGGAGGAATCCGGAGGGTCAGCGTTTCTTCCCTACCTCCTCTCCCCAGGAATGTTCACCTGCCAGGAAAGCTGTTGTGACCTGAATTGACCCCTCCCTCCTTCACACGCCCCTTTTCCTCCCTCTTGGCCCCCGCAGCCCCACGCCCATCCAGTGGTCCCGGCAAGGAGGGGATGGACACCAGAGCCCTGGGAAACAGCAGGCGCCACTGGCCTGGGGTCCAGGGTTTGGTCCTGGGGCTGGGAACGGGCTTCGGGGATGCAGATTGTTCTCTCACTTGCCGCTGGGGAATGTTAGGCTCTGTTTTGGTGTGGGGAGGGCCCTTAAGTGCCCTAACTAGACCACCCCTTCACCTCCTCCCTGGGATGAGCCACGGACAGGAGAGCGTTGCACCTATCCGGTGGCTTTTCTTAAGGAAGGGTCACCTTGGAATGCCCGGAAATGAGTTTTCCTCCCTGGACCTAGAACCACCCAGACCGATTCCAGTTCTGTTCATGCACACCCCCATACACACCCACAATCATCAGTTCAAGGGAGGCTGGACTTGCCCTATGAGTGGGGAACCAGTCTATTTACTAAAGATGACTCTGAGTTAGAAGGGGGATGTGCCCGGCAGCAGGTCCTTTTGGGGAAGTGGAGGAAGAAGGGCGTTTGGGGAAGGTCTGGGGAGTGTAGCAATAGTAGCAGACAGTCCCAACTCTGTCACCAACTCACTGTATACCTTGAGGGGTTCCTAATCTCTGGATGTGAACTTTCTGGATTTGTCGAATGAAAGCACTGATCTAGATGATGCCTAAGAATCTTTTCAACTTAAAAAAGCAATGATTTGTTCAAGTAGATCTTTGCATTTTGGGAGGGAGTACTGCTGGAAGTTGCTGTGGAAAAGAGGCAATTGCATGCCTGATTTGTGTAAACCTGGGAGGGCCCTAGGAAGAGTAGAATGTGCTTTGGTCAAATCTTTTCTTTGGGAACAGCCCAGTTAAGAGGTAGCCAGACAAGGTATGTCACAAACTTACCTCCTGATAGCAGGTGGAATTCTGATCCTGAATCTTTGAAAATAGGGCACAGATGTACTTGATAGGTGTGATCCAAGACCAGATCTTAGACTGCACTTTGCCCCATGCAGCGTGATGTTATGTGTTCCCTTAGAAGCCCTCTGGGCTCCAGCACCAGAAGCCTCAACCTGGCCCAGGGCTCAGAGCCCAGTAGGAGTTCAGTCCATGGTGTAGCAGGAACCACAGCCCTCACAGTTGGAGTCACAAAACCCACAACTGGAACCACGGCTCTTACAACTGGAGCCAAGCCTCCACAGCTGGAGTCAAAGCTTCCAGAGCTGGAACCACAGGCCACCACAGCTGTAGTGGAAGCCACCATAGCTGGAGCCATGGCCCCCAAGTGGAAATTCGGCACCCCTTACTGGAGCCACAGCCATTAAAGACAGAGCCATGGCTCCAAAGCTGGAGCCACAGCCCCACAGCTGGAACCACTACCCTCACAGCTGGAGTCATGGATTCCATAGCTAGAAGCAGGCCCCCACAGCTTGAAACACAGCCCACACAGCTGGAACCACGACCCCCGACAGCTGAAGCCACCGCCCCATACAGCTGGATCCACAGCCCTCTACAGCTGGAGCCACAATTCCGCAGCTGGAACCCCAGCCCCCACTAGCTGGTGCTGCAGCCCCCACAGCTGGAACCACAGCCCCCCATAGCTGGAGCCACGGTCTCCACAGCTGAGCCACAGTCCTACAGTTGGAGCCAAAACCCCACAGCTGAAGCAATGGTCTCCACAGTTGGAGTCAGAGCCTCCACAGCTGGAACCACAGCTGCAGCTACAGTCTGTGCGGAAAGCACAGACTCTACAACAGGAACTGCAACCCATGGTACTGGAATGTGGAGGGTAGAGTTGTGGCAGGATGCGGCATATGCCCAAATATATTTCTTGTATGATTGAGTGAATAAACACAGAAACACATGTAGCTGACTCGAAATCAGCTGCTGGCCTCACCTGGGCTGACTGAATGTCTCCCACTAGCCCAGCGACAGGAAGGGGGTTGATAGCAGAGGTATTTCCTTTTGAAAGGCAAGTTGCAACTTCAAAAGACCCGCCCGGCTGGCCCGGCCCGGCCCGGCCCCAGACAGGCCAAATGGCCCAAAGACTGACCATTCAATGGAAATGCAAAAGGAGTAACTAATTCACAGACTTATCCAAACCCCTCTTCTGAGTTGACGGTTTACAACCAGGCATTTCCCGAGAAACCATTTGTTCTTTGAAAAATCTGGTTTTGCTAAATACAACCTTGTAAGATTCTAAAGGAAATATGTAATCACTCAACACGAACCCCTCCCTCACCTAAACAAGGGTATAAGACCCCAGTTCTCCGGTTCTGGGGTGCTCTATTTGGACGCATTAGTCCCTTGAGCCCGCTGTGCTAGCCAGCGTAATAAAGTGCCACTTCTTCTAACAGCCTCGGTGTCACGGTCTCTCTATTTTTCCTGCAACAGAGTAGGTAGAGGCGCAGGTGGAGAGAGACATGTTTGGGTGTGGCGCCCCTTGTGCCAGGGACTTTCTATCCCTGTCCAGGGTCAGTCTAAATTACGAGTTGACTCCATGGGTCCTTTCTGCCATGTCACGATGTGTGAGTGTGTGTTCTCCTCATCCCCAGCCTTCCTTCCTTTCACATTTTCTTCCTTGTGGTCTATTTGGACTCTTCCAAATTGGTTGGGTCCTTATTCATAGAAAGGAATGTAACTGAATCTGTTCTGTGGTTCACGTTTCATGTGGAAGCAGCCTTACATTCCTGGGATGAATGTCACATGGTCATGGTGTGCAGATATGTATATGTGTGGTGCACAAGTGTGCACACTCATGGTACATGTCTCGTGTGTGGCGTGGCAGTGGACCTATAACATTCAGAGCAACTCTAGAAAGGAATAAGTCAGGCCTCAACAATGTTTGACTTCAAGACCTACTATAAGGGTTCAGATACCCAGATTGTGTGGTGTTTGTAACAGGATAGAATCTTGGATCAGCAGGACAGAAGGGGGAGTCTAGAATAGACCCGCACACATGTCCAATTGATTTGGAGAAAGCACATTCCATGGAGAAAACAATCTTAGCCACAAATAGTATTAGAAGGACTGGACAGATATGTGTAAATCCATCCATGTCATCATTAACAAGTTTTATTCAAAATTTATCATAAAACAAAACATAAGATGTAAAGCCAGCCGGGCTCGGTGGCTCAGCCTGTAATCCCAGCACTTTGGGAGGCCAAGGCGAGTGGATTGCCTGATCCCACGGGTTCGAGATCCACCGGAGCAATTTAGCAAGACTTCATCTCTACAATAAATTTTTTAAAAAAATTAGCCAGGTGGGCAGTACGCACCTGTATTTCTGGCTACTTGGAAGGCTGAGGCGGAAGGATCGCTGGAGCCTAGCAGGTCGAGGCTGCGGTGGCCAGGAGCGTGCCACTGCACTCCAGTCTGGACAACAGTGAGACTCCAACTCAAAAAAAAAAAAAAGATGTAAAACGAGCATTCATGTAAGAAAAAAGCAGGACATGAGTATGACTTTGGGTTAGAGGAATATTCCTAAGAGAAACAGCAAAAGTAAGATGCATAAAATGAAAAGTGGGCCCATTGCATTCATGAAAATGCAGGACGTATGCACTTGAACCCCCTTGTGAATAGAAGGAAAAGTCAGCCCAGGCTGGCAGACTGTTGGCCAATCTCCATGTCGTGGTAGCTCATATGAAGGCCCCATGAGGAGCTGCACCTGTCCCATGCAGAAGGAGGGAGCATGTGGCTCTTTGAGTTGGGCGACTTGCTGGCAGCTTTGGGGGTGCCTATGATGCCGCTGATGCCTCTCCCCTGCCAGGGCTCAGCTGGAGGTGGGACCAGGCCCCTCTTGAACTGGGACTTGTGCTCAGGGATGGGGCCTCCATCCCCCAGGTCAGGAGAGGGAATGTGGGCATGATGCTGGTGCCCCCTCCCATTTCTTTTCAGGGACTTTCATGTCCAGTGCCCAGTCAACTGACTTCCTGAGATCCAAGAACTTCTGTGTCTGGGGTTTGGCCTTCTGGGGGCTGACCAGACCATCCTCCCAGTGCTGGCTGTCACCTGGTTGAGGGGGACCAAAAGCAGGCTTCACTGTGCAGGGGGGTGTCTCTGGCCCTGCCTCTAGGTGGGGGCAGGGCTGGGCATGGTCTTGTGTGGTGGTCCCAATGGGAAGGCAAGGCTGGGCTAGTCCTGTGGTCCTGGGGGTGTTCAGGGCAGATGTGGTAGGTACAGGGACCCAGACCCCGCAGCTCTCTCCAGATTGTAATGAGGAAACCAGCGGCCCCCAACATCCAGGTGTGTGGGGATCTTGGGCATTGAGCTCCATTTCAGGAAGCTCCAAACCACCCAGAGTTTGTCCTGAGCTCCCAGGGCCCCCAGAGATCAGCCTGCTGCCCTGGACTCTGTAGAAGTCATGTCGTTCCACTGGGAAAGCCAGGCCAGATGAGGGTGGTTGAGGACAGGCTCTTGTTCTGGGGGAGACCACCCTCAAGGGCTGCTAAGCCTGGGTTGGTTGGCTGAAGAGGACCAGCCCTTTGCTTGTGGGTATTGTCTCTATTTTTGGGGTGGTCCACAGAAGCCTGGGTGCTGGGGACATGCACCCAGATACGGCCGAAAGAAAAGTGGACATGTTCAGCATCTCTACCAAGCTAGCTAACTTTGAGCTAGGAAGACATCCTGGGTTATCCAGGGTGACCCAGCCTAATCACACAAGCCCTGAGAAGCAGAGAGCTTCCTCCAGATGGAGTCAAGGAGCCTTCCTAGAAGGAAGTCAGAAAGATGAAGGTGTGAGAGGAAGGTGACCCACCATTGCTGGAGGGGCTCATTTGAGAGCCAGAGAGGGAGTGTGGGTGGCCACAAGCGCTGCACCTGGCCCTGGCTGACAGCCAGCCTGGAGACAAGGACTTCAGTCCTAGAGCCATCAGGAAGGAACTGAATTTGGCCTCCAGCCTAGGAAGGCTCATGTTCCCAGAGTCTTCTGGAAGGAATGCATCCTTTCCAACCCTTTGACATCAACCTTGGGAGATCCTCAACAGAGCACCGATATGAGCCCACCTGAACTACACCCTGTGAGATGATAAACTCATGTTATTAAAGCCACTCAAAGAGGAGTCATTTGTTAAGGCAACCATGGAAACACCTACACTGCACGGAGGTGAGTTCTTCCAGAGAGGATTCTCCGTTTCCTCAATTAGGGTCATTTCACCTATGTTCTCAGCATGTGGTATTCAGATCACTCAAGGGTGTGAATGTGGGTTGAAATCCACATGATAGCTTCTGGTGGTATCAACACTGGGTGTGAATTCCCTCTCCCTCACCAACCCTCCTGCTTAGGACCTTAGTGAGAGACACGTGAAGCTGCAGTTTCACTATGACATGGAAGAGCAGGGCTTTTGGACCCCATTTATGAGGAGAGGGCCCATTGGACTCCCTATCTTATCCCCTCTGAGGCTGTGGACACCAAGGTTCAAGGTCGCTAGGCTGGGCAAATGCTTCTCTCTGATGTAGGCCCCAGTGTCCTCCTTTCTCTGGTTGCTGCTTTCATCTACCCTGCTCTGTCAAGTTCAGTCATATCTTTAGGAAGAGGCTCTCATGGGTCTCATCAAAGAATCACAGTTGGTCTCAGTGGGATGGAGGGTCCAGGTCTCCAGGCCAGACCCAGAACAGAAGTCTACTCTCTTTTATGGAACTTTTACCACAGCTTTCGTTTGGGGCTTCCTGCACTGATAGGGGAATTGCTTGTTTTAAAAAATCTTTCTAATCATATCTCTGTCTTTTTCCTTCAAGTTCTCCTACATTTCCTGTGGTAAACTCTCAGGTTTGTGATTTCTGAAAGTTCTCACATTTCTCCTCTGACATTTTTCTGATATTCTGTAGCCACCTGCTCTCTTATCAGGGGTGTGGTATCTCTTCTGATTTCTATGAAGATGTTAATTACAGGTCTTTGGGTCCCTTTCTTCTTTCCTTTCTGTTCCCGGTGGTTCTTTTTTCCTCTTCCTATGTGGTGGTCCCCACTGTTTCTTCCACAGAACCTTTCGTCTGCTGATTCTGGTGTCCATCATTCTGAGGATGGGGTGCTGGCCCTGGGCTGGTGGTATCCGTCTCTGTGCTCTAGGCCCTTGTGCCTTTGAAACTGGCTCAGCTGTGGTTGCTTAAAGGTTGAGCATTCTTTCCATTTGTGAGGGTTAAGTGTCAGGAACTGATTTAACTCAGGACAGGATCCGTTTCTCCAAGCATAGTGGCCCCATGTGCATTGTCATCATCAACCTGGCCATCAGCCTCCTACCTGTGCTGGGGCTGATGCCACAGCTCTGGCTGTCCCTGTGCAGGTTTTGCCTTGATTCCTTTCTTTCATCTCACCTGCCCTTCCTAGCACCTGGCTAGTCTGAGGATGGAGACTCTCTGACTCATGTTTGCAGCTCATAGACCTCCCAGAGTGTGGGGTGCTATCTAGCCAGGCAGTGGGAAAGGGTCTTGAGCAGTCAGTCTAATGATTCTTCCTCCATCTCCTGGCACTGTGACCAAGTCCATTTTCTTCCAGGTCCCAAGCTGCTCTGGGACTCCATGTGAGTCATGCCCTCCTGAAAGCTCCACTGTCTGGATTTCTTTCCCACCTACTCAGTATGTGGATGTCTCCTGCCAGCTCCCGTCTTCTTCCTTCTTCCATTTTTATGGTAGGTTGGTGTTTTCATTCATTTATTTCTTTACTGTGACTTTCATAGGATTTGGGGGAAAGAGACAGAGATAAGCACATGTCTAAAATTGGCCATCTAATTTTTATTTTAGAGGTTATTATTTGAAAATATGGTTTGTAAAATCCTCCTTTTCATAAAATTATAAAGATTTTGTTATGGAGCTCATAGTCACATTTTTGTAAATGTTCCATGGACATAGGAAAATGTATATTTTTGATTGTTGTTAAGGGAGTGGATCATAATCCCAACAGATGCAATCCCAAATGACCTAGTCCCAAATGCTAAAATCTTGAAAGATCAAACATCCTAAAGTCTAACTTCCAAAAATCTCAATCTCAAAAGATCAAAGCCACGAAAATACCATTCTAGGAAAACTAATACAAATTACTAGAGATAAATTTATTTGCATCTTCAAAGGAGGCTTTGAGAAACATCTGTAACTCACACACACATCTCCTCCAGACACACCCTCACAGACACCCCCAAACTAACACTGTATCAGGTTCTCGATATTCCTTAGCCCAGTCAAGTTGACACCTAAAATTAAATCCCCATGTCTACCCCTGTCAACTTGAACCCATATGCATCCCATTAAACCACACTTAATTTATAAATAAAGACAGTAACGGAGTCATGGTTCTGCCTACCATGATGTAAGTAACACAGTGCCACTATCCTCCCTGTTAAACCAAAACCACACTGATCCCTTCCCCAGAATTCAGCTGTGAGGATTTCAACATTCAGAATTTTAGTCTTCCCAAATTATGATTTGAGGATTTTAGATATCAGGGATTTTGGCTTTAGAGGTTTTGATCTCTTGGGACTTTTACATTTGTGATTGTGTATTTTGGGATTATGATCCAAACCCATTTTATGACTACTAAATGGAGCTGCTTGTTTTTTATTGACAATAATCATATGGTTAATCATAATGTTTGTTTGCATTACTGACATTTCCGCTATACTTTCACTTCTCTTTCTCCTATCCTCATCTCACAAGCTCCCTGGGTCTTTGGGGCTGAGTTACACACTCAAGTCAATGCTGACACCTTTACTGTTGGTTTCCTTTTGTTCCTTTCTCGAGAGTTGAGGCTTCCTTGTGTCCCTTTCTTGACTTGATGGGGATGACCTTTTCCTCCTCTGCTGGCTGTCTACTTTCTTAGTCCTAACACAGGCTGGGGTTTCCAGTGAGAAAGAATGTTCTGGAAGCAGCTGAGATGATGATGACCCACAGGGGCTTGTCTACATCTCCACATCCAGGACCCTCAGTGTACTGGCCACCTGACCTCTCAAAACAACCTGCCCAGTTCCCTTGTTTTTTAATTTTTATATTAGATTCAGGGGTTACTTTGCAGGTTTGTTACATGTTGCGTGAGGATAAGGTTTGAGCTCCTACTGAAATTGTCCCCTAAGTAGTGAATGTGGTACACTATAGGTAGTTTTTCAGCTCATGCTCCCTCCTTTTCTGTCTCCTTATGGAGTCCCAGTGTCTGTTGTTCCCATCTTTATGTCCATGCGTGCTCATTGTTTAGCTCTGATTTACAAGTGGGAATATGTGGTATTTGGTATTCTGTTTCTGTGTTAATTTACTTAGAATAATGGCCTCCAGCTGAGTCTTTGTTTCTCCAAAGAGGTTGATTTCATTTTTTTTAAGGCTGTATAGTATCCAGGGCATATACACACCGCATTTTAAGATCCAGTCCTCCATTGACGTCCCCTAGGTTGGGTTTATGTCTTTGGTCTTGTGAATAGTACTGCAATGAACATACAAGGGCAGGAGTCTTTTTGGAAGAACAATTTATTTGACTTTGGGTATATAGCCAGTAATGGGAATTCACCATGTTTGATAAGGGGTTGAGATGGGGGTCAGTGAGGAAGGGGCAGAGCTTGGTTTCCACAGGGAGAGCTTAGCAGGGCAGGATGGGTTTCTATTCCTGGGTGAGAAATTGTCACTCACTTGGGAGCTTATAGCAGCCCCATCCCCAGCAGAGAGCTCAGCAGGGATGGGTCCTCTGTTCAGGTCTCCCCAGGCTGAGCTCAAGGTCTTGGGTGGCTGCCTCCTTCTCTGGAGCTTGGGGTCCTCGTGCGCATTCATGCGGTTCTTCAGAATTCGGCTCCTTGAGGTTGTAACCCTGAGGTTTCCACTTCCTCCAGCCAGGGTTTCTCTCAGCTTCAGAAGCACCTGTGACCCTTGCCCTGTGGTCTCTCCATCCACCTTCAGGGTTACAACCTGATCTCTCAAAACAACCTGTCCAGTCCCCTTGTTTTTTAATTTTTTATATTAGATTCGGGGATTACTTGTGCAGGTTTGTTACATGAGTATGTTGTGTGAGGATAAGGTTTGAGCTCCTATTGAAACTTCCCTGGTGTGGAGTCCTCCACTCTGGATTCTCACTGGGAGGAGCCTGGTTCCTTTAAGCACTCCCCTGACTTACTCAGGGCCCTGAGGACTTCTGGCAGTTTTAAAGTCAGCTGAGTCGGGAACTTAGTTGCAAAACTGCCTCATGGTGACCCCATATCCATGACTAATTGTAAAACTGGGAAAGGAAAAGGAAATCTGGGGGCACCTCAGCTTCGGCTTGTACAGAAGGGTTATCCCAGGGGTGTCTCAACAGTCTCCTTTAACAAACACCAGACCTTTGTGGGACTGATAGTTTCAACATGGCATCTGTACTCGGCAGTGCTGGGTACCAGCTCCAGCCCCCAAGGGCACATCTGTAGGACATTTGTAAAAAAGGGGGTCTCATGTCCTGTCTATAGCAGTACAGATTTCCAGATATGTACGGACCTAACCTCACCTTGATTCTTTCCTTGTGTGCACATGGGGAAATCGAGGGCAGTGAGAGAACGTAGTGGCCTCAAGGCCCCTGCTGGATAGTGGCGACCAGGACAGAGATCCCAGTACCCTGAGTCCAAGCCCAGTGCTCCCTCCACCAGCTTCCACTGCCTCCAGTGCCTCCTTGCTTAGCTGTAAGGACTCTCTGAGGACATTTGGAGTATCAGCAAGATAGACGTGTGATGGTAGAGTATGTGTTATGTCCCTGTTGATTGGGCACTGACTTCCTGACATTGAATCTGCCATAGCGCACAGGAAAGTGACTGAAACAGAAACATGCCACATGGGTGGACCTATGTAGGTAAAAGTGGAAACTCTCATTGAAGAGAAGTTCAGTTTGATGTTAACAGAAACAGGATGGGACCTAAATGGAAGGACCCAAATGGAAGCCCTGTGTTGAGCAAAGAGCTATGTTTAGAGATACCACAAGATGCAGCCTTGGTGGGAAGGGGTGCAGCTCTCACTTGTGAGAACCCAGTGTTCTAACCCATACATGCAGATCCAAAGTCTGGACCGAGGTCAGGCAGGAACTGCCACCTCAGAGGCCATGAGAGCAAGGCCAGGCCCCTGTGCACAGCAGGGGCATCTCTGAGGGCTGGAACATGTCCTTCCTCCAGGAGATGGAGAAAGGGTCACTCGGTGGTCGCTTGTGGTGCTAGATACAAGGAGAATGCCAAACAGTGATCCACAGGGACAGGAGGAGGTCAGGGGATCAAGAGGCCCAGGCCCCCCCAGCCGTAGTCACTGGTGGGAACATACAAACTGGCTGTGCTAATGGCAGGGTGAAGATGTATCCCCTCATTAACAAAAAGAATGAGTCGCAAGTCTCGACTGGAAGAGACCAAGTGACAGAGCACTGAAGATATCACACAGACACAGCAGAAGGTCCAGGTTCAGTCAAAGAATCTCCTGCTTTTCTGCACCAACATCAACCACTATGACTCGGCCCCTCTGATCTAAGGAGGGGAGGGTGAAAGGGATTTCTTTAGGAGAGGACTCTAGCACAGAGCAAGCAAGCATGTGTGTGTTTGTGTGTGTGTTGAGAGTTGAGAGCACTTGGTTAGAGTGATCATCAGAGGACCCTTTGAAAAAGAGCCCCTGGTAAGTCTGGGAAAAACATTTGGCATGGAGAGAAGAACAGGTGTAAAGGTCCTGTGGCAGGGAAGGGGCTGGAGTATTTCCAGCTTCTAACTTCTCAGGCTCTGCAGTGCTGGACCTGGTGAGGGTTCTGAATATGCCTTCCTGAAATTTCCATGCTGAATGTCCCTTCTCTGCTCTGCTCAGCTCATCCCAGTCCCAGGAAGAAACTGAGGTGAGAGAAAACCACCGCAGCTCAAATGATAGGAAGAAATAGAAGAAAGCTAAAAATGGATAAACTTTTGTGTCCCCACCCTGAGAAAGGCCTGTGGTCCATGCTCTGGTGCCCGACTTTTCTCTCAGGGGAATTTGGTTGCTTTTACAAGAGTGGTCTCCAGCCGGGCTCGGTGGCTCAGCCTGTAATCCCATGCCTTGGGAGGCTGAGGTGAGTGGATTGCCTGAGCCCGTGGGTTCGAGACCCGCCTGGGCAACTTGGTGAGACCTCATCTCTACAATAAATCAAAAAATTAGCCGGGTGTGGTAGCACGCACCTGTAGTTCCAGCTACTTGGAAGGCTGAGGCGGAAGGATCGCCAGAGCCCAGCAGGTCGAGGCTGCGGTGGCCGGGAGCGGCCACTGCTCTCCAGTCTGGGCGACAGAGTGAGACTCCGACTCAAAAAAAAAAAAAAAAAGAGTGGTCTCCATTGGGTGATTGCAACCTGTCCACCTCACCCTAAAGGCTGTCACCACAGGACTCATGGAGAGTTTAAGAACTTCCCATGTTGTTCTGGTCTCTGGACCAGCTTATGTAGGGCAGGCATCATGTCTCTTGAATGCTCTGCAGAACTTGCTAGTAAAGTGGGTATTCTTTGAGAATACAATCATGTTACAGTTTTTCATATTTGATGTTCCTATTAGAGCGGATGCAAGGATTCTGTATCCAGTGGTTTTAGGAGGATCATGCAAATCTTGCTGTTGTTCCCAGAGACCCAGTTCACCTCTTCACAGAGTGCTTATAATTTTTTAGCTTGGCCACTTGGGGGGCGGGATATGTCAGCCGTTGCTTTGAGTGCATAAGCCAAGCTCTTGCTGGAATAGAATTGGGTCTCAACTCAAGCGTAAACTCCTTTCATTTCAAGACCTGGTGCTTCCTCTGTTTTCAGGGATACAACTTCAGAAAAGGCATGAGTGTGTTGTAGTTCATAATTAAAATGAGGAAAGAAATCACGATAAATTAGAGATTTAAAGATGTTGACAAATGCCATGATATATAATCAAATCTAGAATAACATTATCTTGTTGAATTATAGCCTAAACGCTACCCTTATAGTAGTTTTTTCCATTATATTATTCTGCTACATACTTTTTGATCACTTCACGTGACAGCAATTTTTTTTCTTCTTGATTTCTTTTTTTTTAAACATATTTTTTATTTTAAAATTGTGGGGTACAGTTAAGGGTTAGGTATACAAATATGCATCGTTCAGGCACTCTTGTTGATAAGGGGTGTCTCCCCGTCCCCAAACAGATATTGACTACCGTTAATCCCAACTCCGTTCCTCTCCCTGCCCCCCGGCATAGTTACCCGCCACTGTCAATCCTTTTCTTATAGTATTACGATAGATGTTCAAGGTCCACTTATGAGTGAGAACATGTGATACTCAGATCTTTGTTTCTGTGAGAGGTCACGCAGTATTATAGACTCTAGTTCCATCCAGGTTGCTGCGAAATTCATGATTTTGTTCTTTTTTATGGCTGCATAGTGTTCCATCGTGTATATGTACCACATTTTAAAAATCCAGTCCTCTTTTGATGGACAGCATGGTTGGTTCCAGGTTCTTGCTATTGTGAACAATGCTGCGATAAACATACGTGTGCAGGTATCTTTTTTATAGAGTGATTTGAGTTATTCAGGGTATATTCCCAGTAGGGGGATTGTGAGGTCATATGGGAAGTCGATATTTAGAGCTTTTAGGAATCACCACACTGTTTTCCACAGAGGTTGCACTAGTTTGCACTCCCATCAGCAGTGTAGAAGTGTTCCCTTTTCACCACACCCTTTCCAGCAACTGTTATTTTTTGAGTTATTGATAATTGCCATTCTAACTGGAGTTAGGTTGTATCTCAGTGTTGTTCTGATTTGCATCTCCTTGATGATTAGTGAGATTGAACATTTCTTCATGTGTCTGTTGGCTGCTCGGATGTCTTCCTTTGAGAAGTGTCTGTTCATATCTTTTACCCACTTTATAATGGGGTTGTTTTTTTCTTTTCAGCACATTTGAGTTCCTTGTAGATAATTTATCATTTCAACATCACTATTCAAAGTCCTAATAGAATTCTTATGAAAGAAATTTTGTAAAAAAATAATAAAGCTTTGTAAAAAGAATAGAAAATTTTTTTCTCTTTTTTAAACATTTTTATTTTTATTTTTTGAATTGGAGTCTCACTCTGTTGCCCAGGTTGGAGAGCTGTGGAACGCTCACGGTCACCCCAGCGCTGACCTGCTGGGTTCCAGTGATGCTTCCACCTCAGCTTTCCAAGTAGCTGAAACTACAGGTACACATTACCATGCCTGGCTAATTCTTTTTTTTTTTAATTGTAGAGATGAGGTCTTGCCAAGTTGCCCGGACTGGTCTCGAACCTGCGGACTCAGGCAATCCATTTGCCTCAGCCTCCCAAAGTGCTGGGATTATAGGCTGAGTCACTGAGTCTGGCCGAAAATTTTTTTTCTAAAAAAAGAATATGAAAGAGTGGTGGGGAACTTTAGCACGTATTAAGAAGTATTATGAAACTAGGATACTTTAAGCAGTGTGGGCTTGATGCGGGTCGATAGCTAGAAACAGATAGCTCAGATGAATTCTATGATATGATATGTAGGCATCAATATAAGGGAAGGAGGCGCCACAAACGCGTTGTTAAAGTAGTATTTAGTAAGTGGTGTTAAAACAATTTATTATCTGTTTGTGAAAAAAAGATATCTTTGGGTTCTTATCTCTTACCATACATCAAAAAACAAAAAAGATTCTACAAGAATAAAAAGACCAAATTAAACGTCATATAATTTTAAAATTTTTAGAAGAAAAATATCAAATCTCTGGATGGAGAAAGACTTACTAAAATTTAAAAATAAATAGAAGAGCCCAAAAGGGCAAAGATCGATGTCAGTACTATAAAAATGAAAACTTATGCCTACGAAAAAAAAAATCAAAGAACTTTAGAAACTTTTAAAATCAGCTGTGAATCAGGTTCATTTTCTTTATTATTAAAAAAACCAGAGAAATCAATAATAGAAACTTAAAAACCATGATAGATAATGTGTAAAAATCATGACTAGAAAATTATAAAAAAGAAGCAACAACGAATAAATAAACATATGCAGCCAGGCTTGGTGGCTCAGCCTGTAATCCCTCGCTTGGGGAGGCTGAGGTGAGTGGATTGCCTGAGCCCACAGGTTCGAGACCTGCCTGGGCAACTTGGCGAGACCTTACCTCTACAATAAAATCAAAAAATTAGCCGGGTGTGGTAGCGCGCGCCTGTAGTTCCAGCTCCTTGGAAGGCTGAGGTGGAAGGATCGCCGGGGCCCAGCAGATAGAGGCTGCGGTGGCCGGGAGCGGCCACTGCACTCCAGTCTGGGCGAGAGTGAGACTCCAACTCAAAACAAACAAACAAACAAACGAAAACACCTTCAACACCATAGTAATCAAAGACTAGCATATTAAGATAACAGTAAAGTGTTATTTCTTTCAGAAATTTTATGAATATAATTCATTTTTAATCAGTCTACTTCATGCTATTTTATAATACTGCCATCCCAATCAGTTGCACCGGTTTACAATGTTACAAATTGTGAGGTAAAGATATAAGGAAATGGGCTCATCCACGTGTAGGGGGCAGTACAAATTGCTGTAAGTCTTTTGGAAAAAAAATTTGGTAACATATACCAGAAACCTTCAAATTCAAATTACAGTTCAAATTGCTTTAAGTCTTTTGGAAAAAAAATTTGGTAATATATACCAAAAACCTTCAAATATTTCTTCTTTTAAACTAAGAACTCCATTTCTGGGAATTATTCCTAAGAAACTAAGAGTAAACAATAAAAAAACTTTCTGTTTAGAGAGATTATTTCCTAACTTAATGTGATAGTGAAAATTAGTAACCATTTTAATTTGGCATATAGTAAAATAGTTAAGTAAGGTCATGTATTACTACTCAACGAGATATTATATAATTGTTTTAAAATGCTTTTGTAAAAATTTATATCAGAAATGTTCATGCCATAATATTAAGAAAGCAAGTTACTTGCATTATACAGATGAATGTGTAAGTATGAGTTCTATATACAGAATGATCATAATTATATCAAAACAAAAATTAAAAAAAATTAAAACAAAGTCCCAAATTTCATTTAGATAAGCAAGAAAGTAAAATCAATTTACCAAATGTTAACATTTATATCTTATTGGTTAGTGGGAATATGGTTGATATTTTCTCCCATTTTTTGTGTTATTTTTCATAATCAACATATATTACTTTTAGAGTGGACAAAACCAAGAAAGTTTTTAAAAGTAGTATTCCCACACATAATGGTTTCCCTCTACTAATTTACATAAATGTGCGATTTTATTAAGTAGAAATCCATTAGCACAAAATTCACTTCCTATTACAATTTGCCACTTCAGGCAGGTATTAAGGGTCCTTCCCACCTGAAAGAATATAAACCTATTTCTTTAGTTCTGCAGCCCAAGTTAAAAGGTGGAGTAAAGCACTAACATTTCTTTTTAAAGAAAGAACATCGATTTCAGTGCAGAATCTCTACCTAGCACTGAAAATGTCACTGGGAAATTGTAGTCCTTAACCTAAAAGCTTAAAAATCTCAATTATATGGATGAATCAGTGTAGACTCATGAATAATATGAAAAGGTCTTTTAATCATAAAAAGGCCTGGACAATGAAATGAATTGCTGTGAGGTTGGCTATTTCTTTAGAAGATGAGAATATTTTTTTCTCCAGAAATATTTGAAAGAGTGAAGTTACAACTCGAAATCATTCCAACAGTGTGGAAAAAATAGAGCTATAAATAAAATGAAGAAACAAGTGAGCAATTAGGAAATGGAGGCGCACGCTGACGGTAACAATAGGAAAACTATCAGCCGAGGATTCAAAACTGGAATCTGTAAATGGCCTCAAAAGAGAGAGAAAAGAGCCTTCCGTGATGTGTGGGCCCATGTGATTTTCAGACATCTGGTTTTATGTACTGCAAAAGAAAATTTTAAGTTAGGGCCTTTGGAAACAAATAATCTTTTGCTACCATTTCCAGAATAATAACATGAATAATTATTAGCAAAGGAGTTAATAATGTTACCATTTTCAGATTCTAATAATGTGTTCTGAAAAATGTAGTTTTCACAACTGGGACTGAATGCCTACGCATGGTTAGACACTCCATATTATTAAACATTCATCCTCTCAAAGAAGTGATACTTTTAAGGAGCCAACCTAAAAACATAAGACAAGAGAGCAAAAACCCCAAACAGTCTAAGGAGAATATCTGAAAGTGGCTTGTCCTTTAGTTTTTTAAAAGTACTTTTACATGAAACATGTACACATTTTAACTCATTCCATAGCTTTGATGTGCACAGGATGCTAATTCTTTTTTCTATAACTGCTCTCTCCTGCCTCTTGAGAACTTATCTGCTGTTTAGTGGGGGAAAATGCGCCAGCTAGTTTAATGCTTAGGACAATCTGATGAATTAGATAGCCCTTCTAAGCAGCATCCGGACTTTGTTGTGCAATAGTTTTTAGTGTCTTAAGTAAGCCTTCTGTCCTTCAGTTTCTCTCCCCAGATTGGGTCCAGGAATATGCAGGATTTCCCTGTTTCTTTGAATCTTGTTTTCCTCAGAAGGTTAAACTGGTAGCTGGAGCAATCCCAATCCCTTTTAATGGCTTAGACATTGCATTATAAGAATTGCAAATATAATTATAAATTATAAGAATCACTTGCCATTTCCCCCTCTGTTCTCAATGGCACAAGGCCTTGTTTGATTAAATTATTTCCTTAAACTTCATTTGTGTATGTATGTGGATGTGGATGGGCATGTGTGTTCATTTGTGTGTGTGTTTTATAGGGATAAGCAAAATGGGGGAAAACATAGGTAGTGCAATTTATTTAGTATCTATAAAGTATTAGGCATTTAAAGACATCATCATACTTAATTTTTACAGAAATCCTAGTGTTAGGTATCACTATCACCTTTTAATCAAAGAAGAAAGTAAAGCTGAGATGTGATGTCAGAATGGAGCTTATATCTATTTAACCTCAAAGCTTATACTCACTTCATTATCTCTTGGAAGTGGTAAAAAGGGAAACAAAATTTTATGGCTCTTTGTCTTCCTTTTGTAATATTGCCACTCAAGTCAGTTGTACCAGTGTACAATGTTACAAATTGTTCAGAAAATTTCTTTTGTGATAACATCCTCATGAGGTACATGCTAGTATTTCCAGTTACTTCAATGTGCAATCTTTGATGTTTAGTGAGAGTAAACACATTCCATATGTTTGTTTAAATGTATCTGTGTTCTTTCTTGTACAAATTTTTGCCTCTTTTCCATTTTAATACCAGGGCACGCTGCCATTCTTATAAATTTAATGAGAGATTTTATGTTGTAGAAATAAATAGTTGGCATATTTGATATTGAATATTGCTCATAATTTATTGGTTTCCTTTTCAATTTAGATTTTAATAAATTGTTTCCATTTTATAGATATAAATTTGTTAACTTCTTCCTTGTGATCTTACTTGGTACTGTAAGCTTGAGAAAGTTATCATCCTCTGCAGATATAACAGATATTTTAATTAGTCTAATTTTTATGAATTTGTTAAAAATAATTCAAAGGACTTTGAATTTGTTTTAGTGGATGATATAAGGTGAAGAACTAAATGAACTTCTTTTCAAAATAGTATCTTTTATCAACATAATTTATTAATAGTCTTTCCTTTAATCAGTTTTCCAAAGTTTGTTTCATTGATATTAGGTTTTCATATGAAGCAGATATAACTTTTGGTTTCTCTATTCTCTTTCATTAATCCTCTTTTTTTTTTTTTTTACAATAAATGAAACTGCTTTTATAATCGTGGTTTTACATTGAAAATGCTGGGAAGATGGCAGCGGAGCCAGTCAGACTATGTGAGTCCCAGTGTGATTAAGTGAGTGAGTGTATGGAAAATTTTTGTACATGTCTGTGAGTAAGTGGGTGTGTGAGTGACTGATTGAGTTGAGACTCAGGAGCAAGTAGCCAGGGATCTTCTGGTGAAGTGGCTGAAACCATTACTGTTCTGCTTGGACCCTAGAGCTTCCCAGGGTGCAGAAGCTAAGCTCCATTTTAAAAAAAATCAGCAAAGCCCTTCCTGGGAAGAAGCTGCCCAGAGTGACTATCAGCACCAGGCTCTGACTTACCACTGCAGTGCCTGGCCAGACAGTGGCAGCAAGGGCTGAGGAGGGAGCACAATGAGGGAACCCAGAGGCAGAGCCCCAATGGAGAAGATGAAACAGGCATCCTGCCACCATCTTGAAAACTAGGCAGGAAAGTGCTCTGGCTTGCTCACCATGGAGTGACAGATTCAATCTCTGTGACTGGTGGATTAACTACTCAGAGATTGATCATGACCCTGTGGGAATATCTTAAAGCACAATCTCCAGAGGGACAGTATGATTGCTGAGTCTCAGGTACCCCACCCCCTACCCTGATTCAACCTCAGGACAAAGGATGTGACCAGAAAAGAATGAGGAAGACCTCTGCAAAGATCAGCAGTAAATCCAGGGCTGACTCAAGCCCCTTCTCTCCAGCAATCCTCTGAACATCAGACCAACGCAGCTGGGGTACTACTGACAGGGATGAACTCAGGTAGAGCCTGGGCATCATCCATGATAGGAGGACTCTACTCCAGGAGAAGCCTGACTGGGGTGTCCCCTGTCAATACCTGGGAAAGAGACAATCCCACACCTCCCCACAGGAGGGAATCCCCCTGACCATATGAGAGTGGGAGGGAAGATTAAAGACCTACTGACTCTCATTGCCTCCTCCTCCTTCCCTGGGCAGACACTGGGGAGATTGTGAATGAGGCTGCAGCTCTGCAGGAGACAGCAGAGGGGCTCACCTGTGAGCAGCTAAGAGGAACAATTACAGAACCTGCCACAAGAGGGCAGGCTGTTTTTGTTTTTTTGTTTGAATATATTTTTGTCTTTTTCCTTTGTGCATGATTGTGTATGTGAGGGTTCAACCTGCATTCCCTCCCGCCATTTTTTTTCTTCTTTTTTTCTTTTTTCTTCATTTGTTTTTTGCTGTCTGTTTATGTGTGTATGTGAATGACTGCGTATCCATCTTTCAATTTTTTGTGTGGTTTTTTGTTGTTGTTGTTCTCTTTTTTAAGTCTAATGTGTGTGTGAATGTATGTGGGAGAGTTCAATTTGAATTCCCTTTTTTTTTCTTTTCTTTTTTTCTTCTCCTTATATTTTGTGGTGTGTGTGTGTGTGTGTGTGTGTGTGTGTGTTTGGTTTTCCTGTTTTTGCATTTGTTTTTTTTTCTCTGTTTTGCTTTATTTTTTTCCAGTTTGTTTTGGGGTGTGTGTCTGTGTGTGCAGTTGTTTGCTTAGGTTACTGCTTTTGTTTTCCTGTGTTTTTTTTTTTTTTTTTTTTAATTTTTGTCCATCTTATTTCATTCTACATTTCTCTGTTCTCCTCATTGCTGATATTATACCTTGGACTCAGGGGGTATACACATGTACCCATTGCACTGTCATATAGAGCAGTGGTGGGGAGTGGGTCTCAGGGAACCCATACCACAATCAATGAACATTATGATTTGCAAGTAGTTCCAGAATCCTCAAAACCATAAGAGACAGCAAAGTTTCCCACTCATAGACCTATTTCAAAATAGAACAAATTCAAAGCCCTGATGAGGGAAGATTAGAGGACTGAGTAAGCATCAGAAGTGAAAGTCTCCCCTACTGCCACTGAAAAATGAAACTAAAGAAAAAGAAAAGAGATCTGTTACAAATGAGGAAAAATCAGCAGAAGAATACAGGTGATTTCCAGTGTAACAAAGAGAAAATGCCTGAAAAATCAGACCTCAGATGCCAAACAATGGAAGTCACCAACTAGTGGCCCCAGAATACAACAGGGATTAAGGAATAGATGGAAAGAGTGAATAAGACTCAAGAAAGATAACATGGAACACTGAAAGAACTTGTAACAGAGATTTTGGCCATAAAAAATTTCATCCAGGAAATAAATAACAAGATGACAAGCATGGAAAGCAGAATTAATCAATTAGAAGAAAGAATCTCGGAACTTGAAGATAAAAACATGGAATTAAACCAATATGTAAAAAATATAGAAAGAAAACTCAGAAAGAAAGAACAAAGCCTACAAGAGATGTGCGATTATATCAAGTGACCAAACCTATGCCTGATGGGTATCTCAGAAGAAGAAAGGGGAACGAGGAACACCTTGGAGCAAGTATTCCAGGAAGCTATCTAAGAAAACTTTCCACATCTCACCAGAGATGTGACCATCCAAAAACAAGAGATACAGAGAACCCCAGCAAGACATCAAATGAGAAGATCAACCCCCAGACACATAGCAATTCATTTACACAAAGTAGGTACAAAAGAAAAAATCCTAAAGACAGTAAGAGAGAAAGGTCAGACTATCTACCAGGGAAAACCCATCAGAATAGCAGCAGACCTATCTGCAGAAACAGTACAAGCTAGAAGGGACTGGAGTCCAGTATGCAAAGTCCTCAAAGATAAACAATTTCAACCAAGAATGTTCTACCCAAACAAGTTCAGCTTTATCAGCAATGGAGAATTAAAATCCTTCCCAGACATCTAATCCCTAAGAGATTATGCAGCTTCCAGACCAGCTCTATAGGAGATACTTTAAAAGGCATTAAGCACAGAAGAAAGAAAAATAAAAAGAATGACTATGTACTTCCCAAGAGAACAGGAGAACACAATCAACAGAGAATACATTGTGACTGCAAATTTGAAAACACACACATGCATCAATCCCAAAGTTACAAACAAACAAATAAAGTAAAAAATTTATAAGAACCTCATAATGGGGATAAACAATCACATTTCAATAATCAGTCTGAACTTGAATGGACTAAATGGACCAATGAAAAGACACAGAATGGCAAACTGGATTAAAAAACCAAGACCCAATAGTTTACTGCATCCAGGAAATTCATCTCACCACAAGGGATGCACAAAGATTCAAAGTTAGACTATGAAAAATAGACTTCTAGGTGAATGGATTACAGAAGAAACTAGGAGTCATGATCTTAATGTCAGCAAAAACAACCTTTAAGCTAACAAAGATTAGAAAAGATACAGAATGACACTGCATAATGATAAGAGGTTCAATCCACTAACAGAAATATCCATCCTAAACATATAAGCACCCAACACAGGAGGACTAGCATTTATAAAGCAGCCATTAAGTAAGCTAAAAAAGGATATTGACTCGAACACTATTATAGCTGGGGACTTATTCACTAACAACCTTAGATAGATCATCAAGGCAAAATATCAACAAAGAGATCTGGGGCCTCAACTTGACACTTGACCAAATGGACTTAATAGATACCTACAGAACATGCCACCCAACAACCACAGAATATACATTCTGCTTATCATCACATGGAACATACTCAAGATTGATCACATCCTCAGCCATAAATCAAGCATAAACAAATTTCATAAAATCAAAATAGTGCCATGCACCTTCTCAGACCACAGTGGAATAAAAATAAATAAATATCAACACCAACAAAATTCCCCCAAAACCAACAAAAACATGGACACCAAATAGCATGATGCTAAACAACTACTGAGTCAACACAGAAATAAAAACAAATTAAAAGATTCCTGGAAATAAGTGAAAACAAAGAAACATCTTACTAAAATCTCAGGGATGCCATGAAAGCAGTTTAAGAGGAGAATTTATATCTCCATGAAAATGCATTAAGAAAATAGAAGGGTCACAAGGTAACAGCCTAACAAATCACCTAAGGGATCTGGAAAGACAAGACCACCAAAATCTTACCTTTAGCAGAAGAATCCAGATCACTAAAGTAAAACCCCAAATACAAGACATGAAAGGCAGAAATATCATTTAAAAAAATCAACAAAACAGAAAGCTGGTTCTTTGAAAGGATAAACATGACTGATGGAACCCTAGCCAGAATGAACAAGAAAAAGAGAAAAAGCCCAAATAAACACAATCAGAAGTGCAAAAGATCAAATCACAACTGACCCCAAAGAAATACAAAAGATTATCAAAGATTGCAATGCACACCTGTATGGAAACAAACTTGAAAGTCTAAATGAAATGGGGGACTTTCTAATATCATACCACCTCCCAAGGTTGAAACAAGAAGACATTGAGGTACTAAATAGACCAATAACAACTTAGGAAATTGACTTTGTCATAAGAAAACTACCTGAAAAATAAAACCCTAGACAAGATGGCTTTCCAGCAGAATTCTACAAAACATTCAAGGAGGAGCTGATATTAATCCTATTTAAAGTATTCTAGGTTATTAAGAAAGATGGAATTCTCCCCAAATCATTTTACAAAACCAACCTCACAGTGATAGCCAAACCGGGTAAAGATCCAAAAAAAAAAAAAAAAAAAAAAAAGAAAGAAAGAAAGAAAGAAAGAAAAAGAGAGAACACCAGCCAATATCCCTAATAAACATAGATGCAAAAATTCTCAACAAGATTCTAGCAAATTGTATTCAACAGCACATCTCAAGAATCATCCACCATGACCAAGTAGACTTCATCCCTGGGATGTAGGGTTGGTTCAACATCTGCAAGACCATAAATGTAATTCAATATATCAACAGATGTAAACAGAAGAACCACATGATTATATCATTAGATGCAGAAAAGCTTTTGATAAAATCCAGCATCCTTTCTTGATTAAAAAAACTCTTGTATATCTAGGCATAGAGGGAACATACTTCAAAAAGAGTAAGTGCCATCGATGATAAATCCATAGCCAGCATATGGTTAAATGGACAGAAACTGGAAACATTTCCCCTGAAAACCAGAACAAGACTGGGGAGAGGAGAACCTATTCAGTAAATGGTAACTGGGTGACCACATGCAGAAGATTGAAACAGGACCCCTAACTATCACCATACACAAAAATCAACTCTAAATGGATTAAAGGCCTAATCATAAAACCTCAAACTACAAGAAACTTAGGAAATTCAGGAGATACCCTTATGGAAACCAATTCCTGATCAAACCCCCAGGTGTCTATGCTATAAGAGATGAGATAGACAAGTGGGACCTCATTAAACTGAGAAGCTTCAGCAAAGGAAAAGAAACCATCAAGAGAGTGGGGAGATAGTCCACAGAATGGGAAAAATATTTGCCAACTATATATCTGACAAAGGTCTAACATCCAGGATCTATAAGAAACTCAAATGTGCCAAAAGGAAAAAAACAAAAAGCCCCATTAAAAAGTGGACAAAAGACATGAACAGACACTTCTCAAAAGAAGCTACACGGGCAACCAACAGATACATGAAAAAGTGCTCACACTCACTAATTATCAGAGAAATGCAAATCAAAACCACATTGAGATACCACTTAAGCCCAGTGAGAAGGGCCATAATTAATAAAACAAATAACAACAGACGCTGGTGAGGATGTGGAGAAAAAGGAATTCTTTTACACTGTTGGTGGGCATGCAAACTAGTGCAACCTCTTTGGAAAACAGTGTGGCAATTTCTAAAAGAACTAGACATTGAACTTCCATATGACCCAGTAATGCCTGTACTGGAAATATACCTAGAGGAACTCAAATCGTTTTACAAAAAAGATACTGCATACGCATGTTTATTGCAGCACTATTCACAATAGCAAAAACATGGAACCCACTGTGCTGCTATCAAAACTGGACTGGATTAAAAAAATGTGGTACATATACACAATGGAATACTATGCAGGCATATAGAAGGTCAAACATATAGACTTTGCAGCAATTTGGATGGATTCAGAGTCTATCATACTCAGTGATCTATTACAGAAACAAAGGACAGAGTGTCACATGTTCTCACTCATAGTGGATCCTGAACATTTACCATAATACTCTAACAAAGGGATTGGCAGGAGCAGGATACTGCCAGGGTTTTTGAGGGGAGACCACAACATCAATAAGTTTACCTGATTTCAAACCAGGCAAAGTGAGGACCAAAGGGAGACCTAAACTTTACCTGTATGATGACCTCTCATATACCTCATCCTGAATTGTACTCCACATCTTTAAAATAATAAAAAAAAAATGTCTATTCCTACCAATGGCAATCTACAGATTTAATGCAATATCCATTAAATTACCAACATCATTCTTCTCAGACCCGGAAATGACAATACAGAAATTCATATAGCAACATAAAAGACCATTATTAGCCAAAACAATCCTTAGCAAAAGAAACAAAGTGGGAGGTATCACACCTCCAGACTTTAAACTTTACTATAAGGCTATGATAATTAAAACAGTCTGGTATTGGTACAAGAATAGGCATATGGACCAATGGAACAGGATAGAGATTCTGGAAACAAAACTTCAATTTCTCAACCAACTCATATTCAAAAAAACCTCCAGCAAAAGCCACTGGGGAAAGGAGAACCTGTTTAGTAATTGGTTCTTGGAAAACTGACTGACCACATGCAGAAGATTGAAGCAGGACCCCTACCTATTACCATATACAAAAATCAACTCTAAATGGATCAAAGATCTAAACATAAAACCTCAAACTATAAGAATTTTAGAAAATGCAGGAGACACCCTTATAGAAATTGGAGTAGGCAACCAATTCCTGATCAAAATATCAGGTATCCATGCCCATAAGAGATAAGATAGACAAGTGGAACCTCATTAAACTGAAAAGCTTCTGCAAAGCAAAAGAAACCATCAAGTGAGCAATGAGACAGCCCACAGAACGGGAAAAAAATATTTGCCAACTGTGTATCTGACAAAGGCCTAACATCCAGGACTTACAAGGAACTCAAATGTGCCAAAAGTAAAAAAACAAAAAGTCCCATTAAAAAGTGGGCAAAAGACATGAATAGACACTTCTCAAAAGAAGATATATGGGCAGTCAACAGACACATGAAAAAGTGCTCAGTCTTACTAATTATCAGAGAAATGCAAATCAAAACCAAATTGAGATACCACCTAACTCCTGTCAGGATGCCCATCATTAATAAAACAAACAACAACAGATGCTGGCGAGGATGCAGAGAAAAGGGAATGCTTCTACATTGCTGGTGAGAATGCAGACGAGTTCAACCTCTATGGAAAACAGTGAGGCGATTTTTGAAAGAACTAGAAATTGACTTTCTGTATGACCCAGTAATCCCCCTACTGGTAATATACCCAGAGGAACTAAAATCATCCTACAAAATAGAGACCTGTACATGCATGTTTACTGCAGCATTAGTCACAATAGCAAAACCATGGAAGCAACTGCACTGCCCATTGAAACTGGACCGGATAAAAAAATGTGGTACATATACACAATGGAATATTACGTAGCTATAAAGAAGGACAAACATATGGGCTTTGCAGCAACTTGGATGGATTTAGGGTCTTTCATACGCAGTGATCTTTCACAGAAAAAAAGAATAGAGTACCACATGCTCTCACACATAGGGTACCCTGAATATTTACCATAATATTATAAGAAGAGGATTGGCAGTAACAGGATATTGCCAGGGTGGGAGTGGCGATACAACATCAATAAGGGTACTACCTAATCTCAAACCAGGAGAAGTGGGGATCAAAGGGTGGCCCAAACTTTACCTGTATGATGTCCACTTATACACATAATCCCACCTTTTTAATATAAAAAATTAAAAAAAATTTGTTTTATAATATGTTTTAGTATCTAATGTAACTTAAGTATCTTAAAGCAACACTTTGCTTTTCTCACATTTTAAAAACCTATGATACTTTTTTCAATATTTCTGTAATATTCTAATTATTCTAAATATTTTTCCAAAATCAATCTTAGAAATATCTTATCTTCCCGTTCCTTTGTATTGAGAATTTGAATAAGGCAGTAATACCTTTGTAAATTTACTTTGAAAAAATATTAATCTTCTTTTTTTTTGGAGTTGGAGTCTTACTCTGTGGCCCAGGCTGGAGTGCAGTGGCACTCTCATAGCCACCGCAGCCTTGACCGCTGGGCTCTGACGATCCTTCGGCCTCAGCCTTCCAAGTAGCTGGAACTACAGGCACGTGCTACCTGAGAAACTAGTAATCTTTTATCAATTGCTAAATTATAGCTTTATTTATTAAAGTTTTACAGATATTTCCTACTTAACATTTTTCATTGCAAAGGTTTTGTGTAGCGTTTTAAACTTAATTATTCTTGAGAATAGATCTTTTTTATTATTATGTTTTAGCTTCCTTTTACAGAATACAAGACTTCCATGAACTTTTTGAATGTTCTATCTTTTCAGTTCACCGTTACTGTGTTATTTCTAATTGGTAATTTATTTCTTACAGCAGACTCGTTCGGCTCTTTTAGTAATGCAATTATTCTATTTTCACATAATTATTTTTCAGTCCCCAATATTATTTTTATATCTTATTTGAATCTTAATAATGCATTTATTATTATAGTTATATTAGAAAAACAATTATATAAGAGATATCAATTAATTTGTCTATTATGTCCAACCTCCCTTCCTAATTGTTCTGCTTGCTAGCTCAGCACTATATGAATGTTTCCCAGTCATGGTGTATTGGATAAAAAATGAACACATGACTCAGGGAAAGCTAATTCATTGCCAGCCAGTGATTAGCAAAGACTGGGAGCCTGTCTTTGGTACTGGACAGGTGCTATATGGTTACATAGTATTGAGGCTGGGCTCACAAGCACACATGCACACACGTACATACACACCAACCCACAAAAACCAATCCAAGAAGACATTCAGTCTCAGAAAGAGCCATTCAGTATCTCTTAGCTTCTTGTGGGGAGCTGCTTTCCCCTGAGGTTTTAAATTCTACTAAGTAAATCTTCCTTTATGTGATCTATCTTTAGTGGGTTTTTGCTTCTTACAACCAAAATTTCTCTGTCAAACACAATACTGATACTAGATATCCTTACTGATTTCCTGTATTTAAAATGAATGCCACATGTTTCAACTTTAGACTTAATATAAACAATCATATTAAGTTAGAAACCCTTTATTACTTTAAAAATATTTTTATAGTGTGTTACATTTTATGGGTGTTGGATATTTGTTGAAATTATCACATGCATATGTTTTTAATCTATATATTGTATATCTATAGATAATAAACTAAACTATAAACTCAGCTTTCTGATGTTTGGTTAAATTCTTAACTTTCTTATCAAAACTATTTTTTAAAAAATAATTTGGAAATATATTTCAGATACATATCTGCTTGCACCATGGCAGTGTAGGTGCTGCTAAAATATTTTCCCTACGTCATGCTCAGTTTTACTGCTAAGAGAGTAGGGTCAGCCACCTTTCTAGTAATACAAGCAGTCCCGTCTTATAACTCATCTTAACCATCTTTGCAAAACATGGCACTTACTATAAACATTAACACATGTTACTTCATTTAATCTTCTTAACCTTCTAACATACAAGCAAATTGAAAAAATAGTGTGGTAGATTTAATGCTTAACATCATTTCTTTTACTGTGGCTTCTTCATTCTCAAATTTTGACTCATCTGTTAATTGGCCAGATTTTACTGTCATTAAGAAGGAATTCGTAAATTATGAACTTCACAGCAACTTGGATGGATTTAGAGTCCATCATACTCAGTAATCTATCACAGAAACAAAGAACTGAGTGCCACATGTTCTCACTCACAAGTGGACCCTGAACATTTATCATAATACTACACGAAAAGATTGGCAGTAGTGGGTCACTGCCAGGGGAGGGAAGTGCACATAACACTAATAAGGGTAACTGATCCCAAACCTGACAAAGTGAGGACCAATGAGAGGCCCAAACTTTACCTGTATGATGACCACTTATGTACTATGCCTGAATTGTACCTAACAGCTTTATAAAAAAAGAAATTTGTGGATGCTTTTATTCCCTCATTTCTTTTATGTTCAAAAATGTCTGTCTAAAACAAGATAAGGCCAGGCTCGGTGGCTCAGCCTGTAATCCCGCGCCTTTGGGAGGCTGAGGTGAGTGGATTGCCTGAGCCCACAGGTTCAAGACCTGCCTGGGCAACTTGGCGAGACCTCATCTCTGCAATAAATCAAAAAAATTAACCAGGCGTGGTAGCGCGCACCTGTAGTTCCAGCTACTTGGAAGACTGAGGCGGAAGGATCGCTGGAGCCCAGCAGGTCGAGGCTGCGGCGGCCGGGAGTGGCCACTGCACTCCAGTCTGGGTGACAGAGTGAGACTCCAACTCAAACAAAAACAAAAACAAAAACAAGATAAGGATGTCTTGCTACTCCTATTTAACATAGTGCTAGAAGTCCTAGCCAGAGCAATCAGACAAGAGAAAGAAATTAGAGGTATCCAAATAGCAAAGGAGATAGTTAAAGTATCTCTCTTTGCAGGTGATAGGATTCTCTACCTAGAAAACCCAAAAGATTTCATAAAAAACTCCTACTACTGATAAACAATTTCAGCAAAGTCTTGGGATACAAAAGTCAGTGGTCAAAAATCAGTTGCATTTTTATACATCAACCACAAGCGGGCTGAAAACCAAATGAAAAATACAATCCTGTTCACAATAGCCACCAAAAACAAAACAAAACAAAAAAAACCTTGGCATACATGTAACCAAAGAAGTGAAAGATCTTTAAAATGAAACTGCGAAACACTGCTTAAATAAATCAAAGATGATACAAACAAATGGAAAAAATTCCATTATCACGGATTAAAAGAATCAATATTGTGAAGATGTCTATTCTACACAGAGCAGTCTATAGATTTATGGCAATCCCTATAAAACTACCAGAAACATTTTTCACAGACCTAGAAAAGACAAAACTTAAATTTATATGAAAGTGAAAAAGAGCCTGAATAGCTGAAGCAATTCTTAGCAAAAAGAACAAAGCCAGTGCCATCACGCTCTTAGATTTCAAACTTTACTATAAAGCTACCGTAACCAAAAACAGTGTGCTGGTACAAAAACAGACACATAGACCAATGGAACATGATAGCGAACCCAGAAATAAAGCCATTGACCTACAACCAATCCATCTTTGACACAGCTGACAGAAACAAACAGAAAGGACACCCTATTCAACAAATGGGACTGGGAATACTGGCTAAACATATGTAGAAGAATGAAACTGGACCCTTATCTATTGCCATATATAAAAATTAACTCAAAATAAATCAAGAAGTTCAATGTAAGACCTCAGACTATAAGTATCTTAGAAGAATATCCAGGATACACTCTCTTGGACATCAGCCCAGGCGGTGACTTCATTATCAAGTCCTCAAAAGCAAATGCAATGAAAACTAAAATTGACAGGTGGGTGCTTACCAAAGTAAAAAGCTTCTATACGGAAAAAAAAATCCATCAAGAGAGTAAAGAGACAACCCACAAAATGGGAGAAAATATTTGCAAACTATGTATCCAACAAAGACCTAATATCAGAATCTACAAGGAACTCAAGTGAATTGACAGGGAAAAAAACAAAAACAAATAACTCCATTAAAAAGTGGACAAAAGACATGAACAGACATTCCTTAAAGGAAAACATACAAACTGCCAACAAACACGAAAAAATTCTCAACATCATGCATCATCAGAGAAATGCAAATCAAAACTACAGTGAGAGATCATCTCACACTGGTCAGCATGGCTATCTTTGAGAAGTCAAAAAACAACAGGTATTGGTGAGGCTGTGGAGAAAAGGGAATGTTTGTACACTGTTGGTGGGAATGGAAGCTAGTTCAACTTCTGTGGAAAGCAATGTGGTGTTTTCTCAAAGAACTGAAAATTGAGCTACCATTTAACCCAGCAATCCTACTTCTGGGTGTATACACGAAGGTGTATACATCGTTCTACCAAAAAAGACATCTGCATTCATATTTATTGCAGCTCAATTCCCAATAGCAAATACATGGAACCAAACAAGGTGGCCGTTGATGATGGACTGGATAATGAAAATGTGGTACATATGCAACACTATGGAATTACTATGCAACCATAAAAAAGAGTGAAATCATGACATTTGCAGCTGGAGGCCCTTGTTCTAAGCTAATTATCCCAGAAACAGAAAATTGAATATTGCATGTTCTCACTCATAAGTGGGTCCTAAACACTGGGCACGCACAGGCACAAGGGTGGGAACAACAGACACTGCGCCTGGATACTGCTAAAGAGGGAAGGGAGAAAGGAGAATAAGGAATGAAAAATCACCTACTGGTTCCATGCTCACCACCCAGGAAGGGGGTAATGGGACGGGCTCATCAGAAACCCAAATCTTGCCGGGCTCGGTGGCTCAGCCTGTAATCCCGTGCCTTGGGAGGCTGAGGTGAGTAGATTGCCTGAGCCCTCGGGTTCGAGACCCGCCTGGGCAACTTGGTGAGACCTCATCTCTACAATAAATCAAAAAATCAGCCGGGTGCCTGTAGTTCCGGCTACTTGGAAGGCTGAGGCGGAAGGATCGCGGGAGCCCAGCAGGTCGAGGCTGTGGTGACCGGGAGTGGCCACTGCACTCCAGTTTGGGCGACAGAGTGAGACTCCAACTCAAAAAAAAAAAAAAAAAAGAAACCCAAATCTTGCCTTCACACAATATACCTATGTAGCAAATCTTCACATGTACCCTGTGATTCTAAAATAAAATGAAGATTTTAAAAAAGAATGTCTGTCTGATGCTTTTATATGTGAGCAGCCTCTTGACTGGAGATAATTTTTTTGCAGATATCATTTTTCACCCTTAGAATTTAATGGACATTATTCCATCATATCTGAAATTTATTGGCATGGTGGATAAATCTAAGGCCAGTATAATTTTTTTCTTCTTGTGAGTGATTTGTATTATTTGCCTGGATGCCTGTGTAATTTTTTATTCTTTATGTTTGTTAGTCTAGTAGATGCATTTCAGGGTTGAGGGCCCTCTATCACATTTGATATGTTCAATCATAATATAGTCTTTCACTCATAACTTACAACATATTTTTTCAGTTCTTTTTGATGAATTCTCTACCTCAAGGGCACCATTTCTAAGGCTGTATCATCATTGTTCTCCATATAACCCATAGTTTAGTTTCTCTCGAATTGTTTGAATGTCTTTGTTTTTCAGTCTACATTCATTGTCTTCATTCGCTCTATTCAATTCCTTGCTAGTTCTAATATATTTATTTGTTCAGAAATGATGTTGATTTGAGCATCAATTTATTGCCTCAGTTATGCAATCTCTCTTTTCATCTCATTCTATTCTTTTATCTTATTGTATCCATTTAATAATTAAGTTGTTTTATAGCATAATATAGTCATAGAGCAATTTTCCTCTGCTCATTGAGTAATTTTTTCTTCTGGGTTTGATTCTTTGTCTTTTTGATTTTATGCTCTTTTTTCTACTCCCATTCTTTTGCTGTCACGTGTTTGCATAGTTGCCATGCTGTTTCTTTTCATCTTGCTTGTGACTTGGCAGTTCTGTGTTGGCATTTTGTGTTCTGATATTGAGCTGGATGACTTCTTCACCATCTTTCTGTCATATTTGAGAAAAGTTTGCTTTTCTCTCCAACCTACAGCTTGAAAGTCAACTTTTTTTGGTCTTCTATCCATTTTTAAGTAACCTGAGGAGAAGATGGAGGATAAGAAGGAAGCTTAGCTAAGGAGGAGCTCTCTTTAGGATACCTAGTATCTGCTGTGCCTTGAAGATTTTATGTAACATACTTGTTCAGTACACCTGGTTAGAAATCATATATTTTATTTTTTCTTCTTATTTTATTTTAAAGATGTGGGGTAAAATTTAGGATTAGGTATTCAAGTGGACATCGTTCAGGTACAGTTTGGGCATCCCGTTGGTCCCCACTTTGCCCGGTTTGAGATCAGGTACCCTCATTGATATTGTGTTCCTCCCCACCCCCACCTTGGCAGTATCCCACTACTGCCAATCCCTTTCTTATAGTATTATAGTAAAAGTTCAGGGTCTGCTTATGAGTGAGAACATATGGTACTCTGTTCTTTGTTTCTGTGATAGATCACTCAGTATTATAGACTCTATTTTATTTCTCCGGGGAGGTTGGGAGAAGCCTTGAACTTCAGCTTGTTCTTTGATACAAGATGAAGCTCTGGACCTTTGATTTTCATCAGAGAGTTAGGCACATTGTCTTCTTTCTTCACTTTACCTGCTTCACCCCAGGAACCATCCTACCACTCTACTGCTAAGAGAGAAAAAAGATACTGAGGTTTATTTAGTCTGTTTCTGTTTGGGTTTGAGAATATTAATAAAACATTTCAGGAGTTTGTAAGCTCAATGACACTACTTTGGGATAGGGTGGGATCCAGTAGGAGAAGACTGGTTGGAAATGAAGCTGTGCTGTGTCCTTCTTTTCCTCTGCAGAATGCCATATCCCCATAACGTTCCTTCTTTTGCTTTAAAACATGTACATACCTAGTTAATTCTTCTTCCTTCTGTTGGCTATTGTAGGTCTTTTTTCCACTGGCTAGGTATCAGGGGAAGAAAATTCTGTGTTGTGGTTTAAATTTGTTGCATTAATCCAGAAACCTTGCTAAACATGTTAATAATGATGGTGAGAGGAGGATTGTAGCATATGCATGCTGCACGGGGAAAAATCAGGCCCAGGTTGTTAAGGAATGTACTTATGAACATATAAATTAATAAGTGGAAGGACCACACAGCAAGTCCATTTCTTTCCATTCTAGACATTGCTTTTTATATGAGTGTCTCCTAGTCACAAGTTAGTTCATTAATTAAACAAATATATATACATATTGTATGTATATATCACATATTGTACATATGTATATAAAATATATAACATATAAATCTATATTTATATATAAAGACATAACATATACGTATTGTATACATAAATACATCATACATATGTACTGTATATATATTTAGTATATGCATGCAAGTGTGTGTGCATATATATGCACACACACATATAGTTTTACCATGCTTGACATGTTTTAAAAATTACAAGATGAAGAGTCCTCTGAATAAGTGCTACAAGCTTACCTCTTTTTGTTCGAGAAACACATTCACAAAAGCCATATGTAAAATTAAGTTTTCTAGGTGGAATAATATTTAAAATGCAAAATTGTGTTCACTTTTTAAAATAGTCCTGTAGTGTATAAGATATCTTCAAAATTAAAAAAATCAGTAATTTGCCTTTTAAGATGTGCATTTTTAATTTTCAATATAAAGCACTACATAATACGTATTAGAAGTCATCGAGAAGCTTTGTAAAATCTCCCTTGAAGGGATTTAACCAGAATAAAATTTTTCCTTGCTATGATGTTTTATGGAAATTTCAAGAGCAGGGAAATGGACTTGATCATACTGATATGTTCTAGGTCTACAGTTCCTATAGTAAGCATGTTTCCCAAGGTTTTAGATGTTCACTTCTCAGGGCGGTACGGCTTTTTTCTCCCCTGTCACATTCACTTGTCTCAAGTGAATTCTAGTTCAAAAGAGCTGCGAAGGAAACCAGTCTTCCAGGGACAGGGCACTTGACTGGTGGATAATGGTGCCTTCTGTTGATGGAGTGCCTTTTGCTCCACAGTGGAGAACCACATGTGGTGTGAACCTCTTTCACTGTGGATAGCCCATAGTGATCATTCTGCTTATGGATGTATTCCTACCTCCCAAAAGTCATTTTCCGTAGACATTTATGTGTTTGTTTCCCACTTTTACTGGACACTGGAGCATTTGTTCATAGGAATATGACAGAATATAATGTATTTGTTTTTCATTTTTATTTTTGCCAAAGCTTGGAAGTTTTGTTTTTGTGTCTTCTCTTGATCTGTACTAGGGTGTTCCTGGGTGTAATGTGTAGAGGGTTGTGTTAGGGCCTGGGTCTTATTTATACACTCATTGCTTTAATCTTTGGATTCAGTGATTCTTTTACTACACTGAATCCGAATGCTTGTTACTGCCTAGGATGCTTGTTAAAATATAGCAGGGACCCAGTATTAGAAGTTCTGATTCAAAAGAAATGAAGTAGGGCTTAAGGATCTACATTTTAACAAGCTCTGCAGTTGATTCTTGGGAAGGTAGTCCGTTGACCACACTTTTAGAAGCACTGCTTTAGATCAGTTAATAGTTGAGATTTGGTGTGCCAGTGGGCATTTCCCCAGTCTAGTTATTAGAGATGTAAGTATTCTAAATGTTTTACAATAGCTCTAATGTAGCAGTTCCCAATCTTTTTTGGCCTCAGTGACCGGTTTGGTGGAAGACAATTTTTCCACAGATGGGGGTGGGGAGTGGCGATGTGCTCTCAGACTCATACAGAGAGCGTGCAACTGAGATCCCTCGCATGGGCAGTTCACAAAAGGATTTGCGCTCCTTTGAGAATCTAGTGTGCCACTTATCTGACAGAAGACAGAGTTCTGCTCGCCCGTGCTCACCTGTGGGGCCCAGTTCTTAACAGGTCACGTTCGCAGCCAGGTGTTGAGGATCCCTGCTCTAATGGATAGAACACCTGATATGGCACTCTAAGTCACATAAACAAACAAGAATGTGAAATTTAATAAAGTAATGTTGGAAGTAGATGTTTGAATGAACAATTTTATCTAAGTAGCTTTTAACTTGGCTAGCCTATCCTGTAAAGGCGAATATTAGAATTTTATGATCTTTCTGATGGAAAGAAATAGCTTTTCATTCTGTTGTTGTTCTGTTCTATTTGGACCTTTGACAGATTGGGTGATGCCCACCCACATTGGTAAGGACAATTTTCTTTACTCAGTTTATGGATTCAAATACTGATCTCTGCCAGAAACACTCTCACAGATATACCCAGAGATAATGTCTTTCTAACTCTCTGGGCATCCCTGAGCCTAGTCAAGCTGACACATAAATTTGCCATTACACAGGAGGCCATCACAAGTATTTTGTAAGGTTCAATCATTATGATTCATGGACAAGTTTTCTGAAAAACATAAATTATGATACATTTGAAGAGTTTAATCATCACTGATGCTCCCTGCCTTGAATGCAATCAATATGAAACAATCTTCCTCTTAGAACTACTTCAATGATTCATTAATTGAGGTTACTTATGGCAATTTTACTTGTAATCTTTAATCCCTTGTCCCTTTTCTCCTCCTCCTTCTCTTACATTCAATAAGCCCTAGGGCACTTTGTGTTTCTCTGCCCTGTCTTATCTATTGGCAATGTCTACAAATAATGACTTACCTCTCTGTTCTCTTCAGGGGAATATTGTCAGCCATTATTCTCTGGCACCCACATTTGTTCATTTGTTATTTCCTTGTGTAGTCCCTACAAAATGGAAACCAGATCTTTTTTTTTTTTCTGTAGTTTCAACTAAAGGTAGTTCGGTAATTTTCTAAAGAAATCTGTCATTATATATTTATTCTAAAAGGAGTCTACTTTTTGCTTACTCTGTTGGTTACTTTGACCTCTGTTTTTAGTTCAGGAGCTTGACTTATTAATACCATTTAGAAGCACTGAGAAACAGCGTTCTGCATATTTATCAGACAATTTATAATCACATTCCCATAATTCAGCATATAGAGCGTCTCTGTTTTGGATTTAACCTGAATGATCTTAATGATTTGCCATATTGGCCTAGCTCCTGATTTACAGACGAGTCATCGTATCTGCACAGCAGAGAGTTGGCCATCTTTTTAGTTCTGCCTTATTTGTGTGGAAATAAATATTAAAGTAATCCTAAGGAAGGATAGTAAGTGAATCAGCACTTTTTTCTCTAAGTCTGTCTCTAAAGTCTTTGGATTTTAGATTGTCAAGACATTTGAATAACCTACTTTTATTAATCTCTGGAGATAAGTGGGAAACTAGGAAAGGATAAGGCAATTTGGGGGCCTAACAAGGTGGATAGATGGTATCTATCAGGAGGAGGCTTCTATTTAATTCACAGGCACAGATACCCACATTCACTGTGACACTGAATCCATTTTCTAACAGAATGTTGTCTTCTCTGAGGTTACTTTCTGCTACTTTTCTCTCTTTGCTCAGATTTCAGAGTTGTCATCCACAGTGATGGGAAAGGTGATATTTTACTTGTTTCATTCAATAAAGATGAGATGGAGAGTGGGCATGAATTATGGTTCCAAATGTCTAATGCTGATATTATATCCCTTATCAAATAATCTTGGAAGAAAGTGTAATGGTTTTGCTTTACTTCACAACCATCGCATTAAATCCCATGAGTCTTGGTAAATTATTAAGCAATTATTGATTTTGTTGTGGTGAACATCAAGATATATTGACTTTCACCTCAGTAGCTTCCAAAGGTATAATAAACCTTGATGTTTACTGAAACATGCATGTTAATCTCAGTGTGTGTGTGTGTATACATATATTTTGGCTGATTTGTTCATCAGCTCTTTCTTTAATCTTTACATTTTAAATTTCATTTGTTCCCCCCCCGATTGATAATGAAGAGGAAAACTAAGACTTCAAAAGAAATTTATTTGTCTTTAATGAACCATTTGGGGATTAGTCTTCCTGATGAACTTGTGATTAATTGCAAAAGATTACCTCCTGTCTCCATCCCTGTCAGGGTCAATGGAACAACAAAAAATTAAAGACTTTCACTCTGCATTCCAGCATCAACCAGACTAGTGCTAAATCAGGAAGCACATTTGAGAATCCACTTCATTTAATCCCAATACTTTTTTCCAATTATGCAAAACATAGACAAAAGGTTAAATTTGCAGCTAGACAAAGTTAAATGATCAGCTACATGATGTAATCTAATGGGCATGAAAAGAAATAAACCTTTTATTGTGTCCCATAATAGATAAAAGTCTACCAGTAGGAATTTATTATAAATATCATAGAAAATTCAGATCCCTCCTTGGTATATTACAACATCAATTAGCTCACCAGTAGCCATTTATTGAACATCTATTAGGTTTCTAGTTCTTTGTTATTTTTTTGAGTTGACACTTTATTTGGTTGAGTCCTTCAATCCTTATATTTATTCTATATTTCTTTAATATATGTTTCTTATATATTCATTGGCTCCTGTGACCAGTAGGACAAATGAGCTCGTGCCCATTATACCAGTGGGTTTTTTTCCTTCCATCTAGAAAGGTGTACTTCATCTAGGAAATGGGTGCTTTGATGGCATGTGAGGAAGAGGAGAAGGAAAGGATACATTTTAAGTAGGGCAAATTGCTATCCTGCATAGGCATATGTGCATGCTTTCTTATGCATGTATAGCTAAAGCTTGGTGGAAAGCAATAATTTACATGTTGGTAGGGCTGAAGTTCCCAGGGGAATTTCAAGCTAATTACAAACTTTTCTTTTTTTTTTTTTGAGTTGGAGTCTCACTCTGTCACCCAGACTGGAGTGCAGTGGCCGCTCCCGGCCACCGCAGCCTCGATCTGCTGGGCTCCGGTGATCCTTCCACCTCAGCCTTCTGAGTAGCTGGAATTACAGGCACGCGCTACCACACCCGGCTGATTTATTTATTTATTTATTGTAGAGATGAGGTCTCGCCAAGTTGCCCAGGTGGGTCTCGAACCCGCGGGCTCAGGCAATCCACTCACCTCAGCCTCCCACAGCGCGGGATTACAGGCTGAGCCACCGAGCCTGGCTTAATTACAGACTTTTAATAACAACTCAGCATTCTGATTCCCAGGGGAGAATGTGGTCAAGAAAAGAGGGAGACATTGCAAACATGACAAAATCCATTTTTCTCATTAAAACAATTGCCCTAATTGATCAGTGTCTCAGAGTGTTCCATAGAGTGGCAGGGGAAAAAGTGCTATGCAGAAAAAACTGGTTCCTACCAAGACAGACCACTCTGATGTGACAGAGATAGTGTGACAATAAACAAGTCCATTTTTCAGAAAGAGTGATCTGCAAATGCTTAATACTGATGTGGAGAAAATAATAGCTCTCAGCCTGTTGATGCATATTTAAAGCTGAGAACTTAAAAAATGAGATTTTGTGTTTGAATTGTTTTTGTTGCTCTACTTTGAGCCATTGTGATTCCTTATAAAAGGCATCAACATGATTTTCGAACATTATATGGGAATGAAAGTAAAGTCATTCTGAGCTTAAATATATAGATTTTTCATGAAGCTTGTATAGTCAAGGTAGCCTTTATACTTTTGACTTCTAATATAAAGAGGAATTATGTTTAAAGCACTTCGGGTGGAAGCAAAGTATTGTTCCTGCAGAATACAGGAATAGATGGAAAATTTGTAGATAGCTCGTTTTTTCTTTCTTTGTCATGCTGTGTAAAAATATGGATTATAAAATATATCTGTACAAGGGCCATTTCCCTCCCCCCCACCCCCGAAAGCCCACAGGGATCAGGAGAAGATTTAACATCAAAATGTTTTGCTGGCTCTCCTACAGGGGCCCCATGGAGACCATTTTCTTCAAGGCTATAGACCCAGTTTGATCTGGGTCTGGAATGACATTGGTGTTTTGTGGAAGAAGCAAAACAGTTCTTGTCTTTCATGTGCCTTCCTCATCGTTCATCAGATAGCTCATGGTAGAGCTGAACTCCATTCTCAGCTGGGATGTCCCAGGAAGTATTTCTATTGGCTCTTGACAAATTGTGAGGAGATGGAATTTAATCTTGACACTCAAAACATCCACTGTGTACTGTTTCATTCTGCCCTTCAGCAACCCCTTGCTTTTATGTTCTTATTTATTATGCAGATATTATTACATAGCCATATATTTTATCTTATGTTCTCATTTATTAGAAGCAAGATTTTGTTTCTTTTATTTTAGTTTTGAGTCAGGATCTCAATCTGTTACCCGGGCTGGAGTGCAGTGGCATGATCATGGCTTACTGCAGCCTCAACTTCAGGGGCTAGGTGATCCTTCTGCCTAAGCCTCCCAAGTAGCTGGGACAACAGGTGTGCACCACCTGGTTTTAATTTTTGTAGAGATGAAGTCTTGCTATGTTGCCTAGGCTGGTCTTGAATTCCTGAACTCAAGCAATCCTCTCCCCTTGTCCTCCCAAAGTGCTGGGATTACAGGTGTGAGCCACTGCACTCGGCCAAAAGTAAGGTTTTAATATGAGTAATATTGATATAAACCAGTGTATGGTTTTTATTAATTAAAACAATATAATTTATATATTTTATAATGCAATGAAAAGGTATTCCTCATATAGAACAAATTTGTATGGAGATATACTAGGTACAGGGACTTTAATAGCAATACTGAAGTGACTAGTTTAG
The DNA here is from genome assembly GCA_963574415.1 of Tarsius wallacei. Lineage (NCBI taxonomy): Eukaryota > Metazoa > Chordata > Mammalia > Primates > Tarsiidae > Tarsius > Tarsius wallacei. The sequence continues at coordinate 6,328 of CAUYQG010188688.1, read as the reverse complement.
AGACCACTTTGGCCTACATGGCCTTGCTTAGAGACCTCTAGAAATGGTATCTTTAGGCCTTCTCCTCTCTGAATTCTTTCCTTCATATGTTATGTACCTGATAAAGACTTTATGCATCAGAAAGTGAAGCATAATATAGGACATTATAGTGTGGAACAGTATAGGCAGTATAGCACAGTAGAATGAACAAGGGACTCATTGTCAAAAAATTTGGGTCCTTCTGTGTGCTTAATGATAGCTGTATAATTTAGAAAAATCACATCACCAACTGAACATTGCTGTCTACATCTGTAAAAAGAGGATAATGATGACTACAGCAACGACAATGATGATGATGGAAACTAACACTTATCAAGCACTTATTATATGCCAGGTAGTGTTTTCAGTGCTTAATGACAATGAACTAACAACTCCTTTAATCTTTGCGACACCTCAGTGAAGTAGATACTGTTCTTCTCATTTTACAGATGAGGAAACTAAGGCATAAAAAAGTTAAATTTATTTCTTAAGGCCACACAGCAAAGACAGGGTTAAAATCATGCCTCATGGTCTCAGAGTTCTTGCTCTCCTTTTAGACAATGGCTAGACTCCTTTAAAGTCTAAGATTCTAATTTAAAGCTTTAATTGGTGAAATAAGAGATGAAAAATAGTTCTGGAACAATGTAGTCCAATGAATTTGAAGGTTATTCAATAATCACAACCAGAACTTAACAGTTTATGTTTCAAAAATACATGTCTATCTATCTATCATGCTTCTTTCTCTCTCTCTCTCTCATTTATTCTAAATGCAGACCCAGGAATCAATCTGCTCAAGCTGCTCTCACTCTCAATGTTTAAAAAATTTTTATTTTAAAGATTTAGGGTACAAGTCAGGGTTAGGTATACAAATGATAACTGTGTACAGGTAAAGTTTGGGCCTCACTTTGGTCTCCACTTTACCTGGTTTGAGATGAGGCACCTAATAGAAATGAATAATTGTAGCCTGTTGCTAACCACCATTGAGAAGTATTTTATCTAATCATTTCTCTATAATGGATGTTTGTGTTACAGATTTTTTGTCTAAGAAGAGAGAGAATACCACAACAAATGACAGTATCTCACTCTGTTGTCCAGACTGGAGTGCAGTGACACAATCATAGCTCACTGAAGCCTTGAACTCCTAGGCTCAGCCTCCCAAGTATCTTGTACTACAGATGTGTATCACCATGCCTGGCTAATTAAATTTTTTTTTCTTTTTTTGTAGTGATGAGGTCTCACTATGTTTCCTGGCATGGTCTAGAACTTCTGGCCTCAAGCAATCCTCTCACCTTTGCTTCTCAAATTGCTGGGATTACAGTCAACATACTAAACACTGATGCTATGTAATATCACATAGGTTTGGACTGTTCTTATGAGGAGCTCTAAGTGCTTTATAGATTTGATCTTGTTTATTCTTATGTTATCTCTATTATTTATATATTATTTATAGTTTTAATCTTGTTTGTTCTTACATCACCTCTGATGTAGGGCTTCCCATCATGTTATCTGGTAATAAGTTGTGTGTGAGTTCATCCTACCAGTATTCTCGCTGAATCCACTGTCTCTGTTTCTTCAGCATCTCACAGAGCTAAATGTTCCCTTTCATACTGTGAATAAAGAGGCAGGAGAGTTGTTGAAATGTTCTCTAATTTTAGGAAATGGAGAATCTGGGTTCAACGGTGAAGATCTTAGTGACAGCCTGGTCTACTTATTGAATGCTTAAGCTTTCTTTTAATGCTTAATATATAGATGTGGTAAAATCACCCAGAGAGCAATGATTTGTGTTCTACGTTTATAGGAGTTCCTTGAAAGGGAGAGGGTCTAGAACTAAATGACTTATTTAAACCCCTTCAATGAATGATCAACTTCACTCCATCCAGAATTTGGTAATTAGGAACTCAAACAATCTAGGAAATGTTTGCAGCTTTATACTTATAATGATGGTGTATATAAATGTGCATGTTTCAATCACATCATAGAAATTAAATCTAGGAGCTAAAGAAGTTTTTGTTAGTTTGTCTAGAAAGAGAGGCCAGGAAAAAAAAAAAAGCATGAGTTTATCTATAAAACTACTAAGTGATTTGTGACTAACAGAGTATCCCACAGTTATGAGCATTTCATTAAAATTATCTAAGTGATGTTGCTAGGTCTTTTTTCATTACATCTCAAACTAATATCAAAGAGAAAAAAATACAAACTTCTAATTTATTCAATTGAAATATAATAGACTGACTAAAGGCCTAAATAGGCTTCCTAGATCCTTTATTGGGAGCAGGGAATAAGTATAACAATAGGCCGAGACCAAGGTTGATACAAACATATTATAGTACTTGAGTCTGTCCAAATAGGAAGATGGGCTGGGTCCTGTATCCAACAGTGTTTAGAGACATTCTGCCCAATATGGTAGCCAGTAGACACATTCGACTCTTTAAGATAATGAAAGGATAGATAATTTTAAAGTAGTTTCTCCCTCATACCAGCTACAATTCACGTGGTCAATAGCCACATGTGGCTAGTGGACAACACGTTGGCAAGTAAAGATCTAGAGCATTGCTGTCATCACAGAAAGTTCTTTTGGATAGGACTGGCTTAGAGTCAGAGCTTTCATGGTTAAAAAGTGAGCAATCTCTAACTGATTAAAAAGTTAAGAATTCACCTGGGGCATGGTGAATTAGATTGAACATCAATAACTACAATTTGGCTGGGAAACTTTTTTTTACCCAGAAACTTTAATGCTCTATACCTCAGACTTTTTTGCCTGAAAGTATCCTGTGTAAAACTCTCTGTCTGCCTTTAGATAAGTGTCATTTTCAGGGAAAAGACTTTCCTCCCAGAGGACTTTTGGCATTGCAAATTAGAAAAATCAGAATTACCCATATAGCATAAAAATGCCACACGGTGGTTATGAAATGAATATAAGAAAAACTTAAAGAGATTAAGGGGCTGCTGCAAATATATAGTCAATTGCTTGAATAAAAATCAAGGCAAGGAGGTGGGCTTAAACTTTTTTTTTTTGAGTCGGAGTCTCACTCTGTCACCCAGGCTGGAGTGCAGTGGCACGCTCACAGCCACAGCAGCCTTGACCTGCTGGGCTCAGGCAATCCTTCTGTCTCAGCCTTCCAAGTAGGTGGAACCAGTTATGTGCCACGATACTCAGCTAATTTTTCTTGATTTATTGCAGAGGTAAGGTTTTGCCGTGTTACCCAGGCTGATCTTGAACCTGTGGGCTCAGGCGATCCTATTAGTCACTCAGCTTTCTCTTCTATGTTTGTAGGGACAACTTTCATGGGATTTAAGGCCCATTCAAGTGATTCAGGATGATCTTATCTCAAGATCCTTAAATCAATTATATCTGCAAAGACTGTTTTTCCAAATAAGGTCACATTAAACAGCTTCCAGGGTTTAATACATGAACATATCTTTTGGGGGGTACCATCATAGTCATTACTAAAGACAAAATGTCTCTTTAGAAGGTGGTTGCAATTGACCAGGCAAAGGATCCTCAACAAGTATTCAACTTTTCTGATTAAAAACTTCCCAGGAGCCGGGCTCGGTGGCTCAGTCTGTAATCCCGCGCCTTGGGAGGCTGAGGTGAGTGGATTGCTGGAGCCCACGGGTTCGAGACCCGCCTGGGCAGGCGAAACCTCATCTCTACAATAAATCAAAAAAATTAGCCGGGCATGGTAGCTTGTGCTTGTAATCCTGGTTTCTAGGAAGGCTGAGGTGGAAGGATCGCCAGAGCCCAGGAGGTTGAGACAGCGGTGGCTGGGAGCAGCCACTGCACTCCAGTCTGGGCTACAGAGTGAGACTCCAACTCAAAAAAACAAAAAAAAAAACTGAAGAAAGCTGTTCGCACATATATCTTACTATCATAAGAACAAAAATGCTTGAATGTTGGTAATCTGGTTTTACTAGCAAGTATACAGTGAAATTTGAAGGTTTATTTAGGCTGTGTAAATTTGTTTGTTTTAATGAAGAGAATTGTTTATACAGTATTAATATTTGTTGTCCACACAATGAATTATTATGGTGCCATAAGTGTTCATCTATTCTATCTTACCCAAGAGTATAGGAATATGATGACCGTATACTATTGAGTAACTTACGGAAGGATGATTCTAGTGATAATTTTTTTATAGGTCATATTTTCTTTCTTTTTTTAGTTATGTGTCAATTTGATTATTGTAATAAAGATTATACAGGAGTATAATTATAATACCTATCTTTCTGAATCCTGACTATTGTAACTACTTATATGTTAGGTTGGATTTTGATTCTGATGCCCAGGCTGTCATACAGTAGAAAATTCATGGTCACTGTGGCCTCAACGTGATGGTATCAGGCCACCTTTCCCCTTTGCCTTCTGAGTAGCTGGTGTCACAAACGTTTGCCATCATGCCCAACCTACTATTGGATTCATTGTTAAGACAAGGTCTCACCAAGTTGCTCAGGCTGGCCTGGAAGCCCTAGACTAAGGCAGTGTGCTGTACTTTGCCTCCCAAAGTGCTGGAATTAGAGGCATGAGTCACTATGCCCAGTCTCTTCTGTTTCCTTTCCAGTCATCTGGCACTGGGTTGAAAGCACTTGTCCCATGTCATCTACCTCTAACTACTGTGGTGTGGGTTCTGGGATCTGGAATGTCTTCAACATTTATATCTTGATACATAACTAAAAAAAGGAAGAAAATATGACCTATAAAAAAGGATCACTAGAAACATCATTCCATAAGTTACTCAATAGTATATGGTCATCATATACCTACAATCTTAGGTAAGATAGAATATATTAACATTTATGGCAACATAACAATTTATTGTGTGGACAACACATGTTAATACTTTATAAACAATTGTTTGTTAAAACAAATTTACATAGCCTAAATAAACCTTCAAATTTCACTGTATGCAAAACCAAATTACAAATATTCACGCATTTCTGTTCTTCTGATAGTGTGATCCATGTGTGAACAGCTTTCTTCAGTTTTTAGTTTTGTTTTGTTTTGTTTTTGAGTGGGAGTCTCACTCTGTCATCCAGACTGGAGTGCAGTGGCCACTCCCGGCCACCGCAGCCTCGAACTTCTGGGCTCAGGTGATCCTTCTGCCTCAGCCTTCCGAGTAGCCAGATTTACAGGTACGTGCTACCATGCCCAGCTGATTTTTCATTTATTATAGAGATGGGGTCTTGTCAAGTTGCCCAGGCGGGTCTTGAACCCACGGGCTCAGGCAATCCACTCACCTCAACCTCCCAAGGTGTGGGATTACAGGCTGAGCCACCGAGCCTGGCTTTTCTTCAGTTTTAAAAACTGAATCTGATTATTTACTAAAAATAAGTTTATAATATATACATTTTAAGAGAGTAATTATCTTTGCTCTGATGTCTATGAAAATGTTTCTTCATATTATATCAAATTACACTTATGGCTTGTAAGTATAAATAGTATGAAGATGCATCAAGATTTTAATGTTCTGACCTCATTTTCTCATTTGCATGTGAGTAGTAAGACAAACGATTTCTAAAACTCTCAATGATTCTTTGTCATTTATTTCCAAAGAAAAATGTTATCCTGAGCACTCACCTCATGCTGAACTTACAATATTGCTCAATGTGAGCCACAAAAAACCCCTTCACTTTGATCTTTTAAAGGAGATTACAAATCAGTGTTCTTCATCCTCCATGAAAAACATCAGATGACTGCTGGTGACCTACAATACAAGGACATTTCATAGCCCTAACGTACCAACAACTGACCCCATGCCTTTACATAAACACTACGAATGAAGGCATAGCATCATGTGAGTTGAGTTACATCAATATTGTTTGCTTTTCAAAATATTCTCATATTCTGTCAAGGCAAAGCCAAAATTATACAGAGAATATACTTATGCTTTCCTAAAAAACAAACAAAAAATCATCTTATAATGCCACTCAATATTTGATGTTTATTTAAACTTGACCTTTTAGTAAATAAGCTTCCATATAAATTGCATATGTAAAGTTTTCAGTCTCAATACCCTAGTATTTCCAATGGCATATATTTTGAACAAAGGCCAGTCCACATTCTTTAAATTTGTAGATTCTCTACAATGCACAGTCTAATGTCAAATAAAGTTTTGGCTGGTTAATGTCTTTAGACATGTTTTGCATTTGTACATTCAAAAGATCTGTGGTTTGAGTAAAGATAACGGTACTCTTTGTATCTGTAAATTTGTCACCATGTCTCTATTGTTTATAACTAGATATATGATTTTCCCATCATTAGAGATACTGAAAATTTAGAGTATAAATTGTCTGATGTTGAGAAAACTTGTAA
>CAUYQG010188684.1:0-42636 GCA_963574415.1 Tarsius wallacei | reverse complement strand
GGGGATTGCAGGGTCATATGGGAGGTCGATATTTAGAGCTTTTAGGAATTGCCATACTACTTTCCACAGAGGTTGCACTAGTTTACACTTCCACCAACAGTGTAGTAGTGTTCCCTTTTCACCACATCCTCTCCAGCATCTGTTATTTTTTGAGTTATTGATAATGGCCATTCTGACTGGAGTTAGGTGTTATCTCAGTGTGGTTTTAATTTGCATCTCCTTGATTATTAGTGAGGTTGAACATTCCTTCATGTGTCTGTTGGCCGCTCGTATGTCTTCTTTTGTGAAATGTCTGTTCATATATTTTGCCCACTTTGTAATGGGGTTGTTTGTTTTTTTCTTTTCAGCACGTTTGAGTTCCTTGTAGATTTAAGATGCTAGGCCTTTATCAGACATGGAGTTGGCAAATACTTTTTCCCAATCTGTGGGCTGTCTCCCTGCTCTCTTGATGATTTCTTTTGCTTTGCACAAGCTTGTCATTTTAATGAGGTCCCACTTGTCTATCTTATCTCTTATGGGGTACATATATTTATAATGGTTATATCTTGTTAATGGATTGACTCCTTTATTGTTATAAAATAACTTTCTTTGTCTTGTTATACAGCTTTTGAGTTAAGCTATTTAGTATAGCTATCCCTGCTTTCTTTTTACTTCCATTTGCATGAATTTTTCTTTTATTCCTATTTGTTTCCTTAATGGTGAAGTGAGTCTCTTGTAGGTATCATGTAGTTGGGTCTTGTTTGCATTTTGCTTATCCATTCAGTCATTTTATGCCTTTATTGAATAATTTAATCAATTTTCATTCAAGCTTATTATTGATAGATAAGGACTTACTGCTGACATTTCCTTAACTGCTTTCTGATTGTTATGTAGATCTTTTGTAACTTTCTACATAGGATCTTGTTGTGTGCCTTGATGGATTCTGGGTAGTAGGGGTGTCCTAGATCCAGAATCTGTAAGGATATTCCTGGGGTCTCAGTCCATGGGATCTAGCTTGCCACTGGGATTTACAGGTATAGGCCTGAACCATGGGTCTGCTGTACTTTGCCTGGAGCTGTGTCCACTGAAGGCTGTCCCCTGGAATTGTCCTGGAGCCTGAGGTGAGCCTGGTACTGGAGTAGGTATTGGGCCTGGGTATGCAGGGGCAAGTCTGAAGCCTATCATAAGTGCTGAAGCCTTTGTGATTAGGTGAATTTCTTTCATGGTGAGTTTTGATTCCTTAGTTTTTATCTTTTGTGTATATACTTTAGGATTTTGCTTTGTTGTTACCAAGGATGCCACATAAACTAGCTTTTCCAGGCACCATAATCTTGTTTGACAGTTTTTTCCTTCAGTACTTTGAATATGTCATTATATTGGCTCTTGACCTGTAAGTGCTCTGCTAAGAAATCTGCTATTAACCTTATTGAAAATTCCTTTTAAGTTATTTGCTTCTTTTCTCTTTCTGCTTTCAGGATTCTTTGTTCCAAATTTTGGCGGTTTACTTATAATATGTCTTGGTATAGTCTTGTTTGGATTGAACCATACTGAAAATTTTAAACTTTTTTAACCTTAATATTAATATTGTTCTTTGGATTTGGAAAGTTTACTGCTATTATTTTTTTAAAATAAGACTTTGGATCATCTGTTACTTTCTTCTCCTTAAATCCTCTAATTCAAATATTTGCTCTTTTGATGCTGTCCCATAAACTTTTTTTATTTGTATTTTTTTTATTTTTTATATTTTGAGTCAGAGTCTCACTTATGACCCAGGCTGGAGTGTAGTGACATGCTCATGGCCACCCCAGCGTTGACCTGCTGGGCTCAGGTGATCCTTCCACTTCAATCTTCCAAGTAGCCAGAACTACAGGCGTGTGGTACCACAAAGTCTCACCAGCTTGCCCAGGCTGGTCTCAAACCCCTGGGCTCAGGCAATCCTCTCACCTCAGCCTCCCAAAGTGCTGGAATTACAGGCTTGAGCCACCATGCCTGACCCCATAAGCTTTATTCATTCTTTTTTCTTCTTTATATTTTCAAATCTGTATTTGTGTTAACAGAGTCTTTCTTCTGCTAGATTAATTATGCTGTTAATGTTCTATATTGCATTTTTATCCCATTCATTGTATTTTTCTGCTCCAGAATTTCTCTTCAATTACTTTTTAAAACATGGTCATTCCTTGGTATCCATAAGGAATTGGTTTCACACCCTCTAAAAATACCAAAATCTGCTGATGTTCAAGTCCCTTATGTAATATGGCATAATATTTGCATATAACCTACACACATCATCCCATAAACTTTAAATTATCTCAATATTATTTTTAATATCTAATATAATGTAAATGCTAAGTAGAAAGTTGTTATATCATAGTGTCTAGGGTTTATTGACAAGAAAAAGGTCTCTATATGTTCAGTACAGAAGCAATTATACATTTCTTTAAAATCAAATATGTTTTCCCATGGTTAGTTGAGTCTATGAATGTGGAACCCATGGAATGCTGACAATATTTTCAATTTTTCTTTTAAATTTCTTCTTTTGTTATTTTATTTCTTCCTGATTTCTTTGAATTACTTTTTCTCTGTATTTTCTTAATGTTTTCTGAGATTTCTTAATACAAGAATTTTATATTGTTTTGTCAGGGAGTTCATACATCTCCACTTCTTTAGGGTCAATTACTGGTGTTTTATTTTGTTCCTTGTGTGATGTTATGCTTCCATTATTGTTTTCAATTCTTGTGGCCATGCACTGGTGTCTGTCTTTGCAGATTGACTTTCTCTGGGAAAGCCCTTCAACAGTCAGCCGATCCAGAAATTCTGGGAAGTATATCTGGCATGGGTCATAAGTGGGCTTACTACTTCAGCCTTGGGCATGCTGACTTGGTACCTATGTAGCAGTTTTGGTAAATCTAATGCCTGGGTTTCTAAGGTTCAGCCTGGGAACAAAATTCATTTGGGTGGACTTTTTGATTTATTTCATATGATTGGGCCATGGGCCTATATCCTTAGGGGCCAGTCTGAAGCCTAGGTTCACAGGGGTTGATCTAGCCCTGGGGTGGACCTTGATCCTCAGTCTGCAGTGGCTCACCAGTTGCCAGGATAGGCCTGAAGCTTGAGTTCAGGTGGGCTGATGTGGTACTGGGACTAGCTTGCAGCTTGAGATTATGGAAGTGTGCCTGGATCCTGGAACTCTAAGGATATCCTAGATTCAGAATCTGGGGCCTTGGTCCATGGAGTCTAGTTTGCCACTGGGATCTACTGAATCCTGGGTCTGCTGTGCTTTACATGGCCTGTGTCCACTGAAGATTGTGTCCCCTAGGATTTTCCTGGAGACTGAGGTTAGCCTGGTAATGGGGTAGGTGTTGGACCTGGGTATGTAGAGGCAAGTCTGGAGCCTGTCATGAGTGCTGGTGCCTGGTGTCATGTGTGCAGCCTAAAGCCTGGGGCTGTGGGTCCACAAAGACAGACTTAGACACTAGATGAGTGGTGCTGACCTTGAAACTATGCCTGCAAAGACTAACTTGGTTCTTGAGGCTGTGTGTGCTAGGCTAAATCATGGGTCCATGGAGGCAGTTTTAGAGCCTCAGTATATTGGAGCCAGAACAGTGTTGAGGTGTTCAAGGATGGCCTTGGACCTTGGGTCTGCTGAAGCTGGCCTGGGTACTGGGTTTTGTGAAGTATGGGGATCTAGGAGCTATCTTGGATGATGAAGCCACAAGGAATGGTCTGGTATTGGGCAGGTCTTGGAAAATGTGTTCAGGGTTGCCTTGGGAACTGTGTCCATGAGTTGCTTAAGGCCAGGGCTTCTGACTTGGTACTGTGCAGGTCTGATGCCAAGGGCAGTATCAGTCAATATGTCTCTAGGAATGTCCAAAATCTGTGGTGAGCATGGAACCTGGGACCACAGGGACCGTCCTGGTGTTGGGTGGGTCTGGTGGTCTATCTGCAGGGGTCAGCCTGTAAACTAGGTAAATGTGTGCTATGCTAATTACTATAGCTATAGAGGCTGCCCTGGTACTCAGGTGAGTTTGAAGCCTGGGGCCATGCAGGACAGCCTGGTGTTGGGGATGGTCCCTAGCCTGGGGCCAATGGGACTTTTCTGGCCCTAGAGCCAGATTAAAGACAAAGTATTCAGGAGGGACCTAGAGCCAGGGTCTGTGTGAACTGGCCTGGTGCTAGGGCTTGTTTAGTACTATTGAGATATACCTGACTGTAGGGTAAGAGCAAAGGCCATGGATATCAGGCAAACCTGGAGTCTGAGACTGTGGAGTTCAGCCTGGTGACAGGGCAGCCTAGAGCCTCAGTCTATGGGTATTGGCCTAAAGTTTGAGGATGTGGGGGGCGTTTTCAATACTGGGTTTTACTGAGATGGCCTTAATGTTGGGAGCCCAGGCAAAGTTTGGTGTTCACTTTCCTCCCCGAAACAGAAATTATCTCTCACCATGCTGTGATACTTGGGTTTAGAGGAGGGAGCACAATAAGTGCAATGTATAATTTCCTTTTCTACTCATTTCAATGTGTCTTTTAAAAAACTTCTGTCTTATCTCTTATGGCATGGGCACTTGGGGTTTTGATTAGGAATTGGGTGCCAGTTCCAATTTCCATAAGGGTGTCTCCTGCATTTTCTAAGGTTCGTATAGTTTGAGGATTTATGTTTAGATCTTTGACCCATTTAGAGTTGATTTTTTTGTATGATGATAGGTAGGAGTCTTGTTTTAATCTTCTGCATATTGTCAGCCAGTTTTCCCAGTCTAATTTACTGAATAGGCTCTCCTCTCCCCAGTGGTTGGTGGTGGAGACTTTGTTGAAGATGAGTTGGTTGAGAAACTGAGGTTGTGCTTTTGGAATCTCTATGCTGTTCCATTGGTCTATATGCATGTTCTTGTACCAATATCAGACTCTTTTGATTATTGTAACTTTACAAGGGCAAAGTCATCAAACTGACAAGCTTTTGAAAGCCAAATAAATCATCAAGAAAGCAGGGAGACAGCCCACAGACTGGGAAAAAATATTTGCCAACTGTATATCTGACAAAAGCCTAACATCTAAGATCTACAAGGAACTCAAACATGCAAAGAGAAAAAAAAAAAAACAGCCCCATTTTAAAGTGGGCAAAAGACATGACTAGACATTTCTCAAAAGTAGATATACGAGCAACCAGCAGATACGTGGAAAAATGCTCAGCTTCACTAGTCCAAAGAAATGCAAATTAAAACCACACTGAGATACTACCTAACTCCTTTAAGGATGGCTATCATCAATAACTCAAAAAACAACAGATGCTGGAGAGGATGCAGGGAAAAGGGCATACTTCTACACTGTTGGTGGGAGTGTAAACTAGTACAACCTCTGGAAAATAATGTGGCGATTCCCCGAACATTTAAAAATCAACCTTCCATAGGACCCCACATTCTCCTTACTGGGAATATACCCAGAGGAAATCAAATTACTCTATAAAAAAGATACCTGCACATGTATGTTTATTTTAGCATTGTTCACAAGAGCAAAAACATGCAACTAACTGTACTGCCCATCCAAAGAGGACTGCCAGGGGAGGAGGGGTACACCTCATCAACAAGGGTACCTATATAATGAACATTTGTATAACTGACCCTGAATTATACTCCACATCTTTAAAATAAAAATTTAAAAAATTTTTAAAAAATTCTATTCTTCACTCATAAGTTGCTGTAATCCTTCAACTAGTTTTCGTAGCTCTTGTGAAGGTATTTTCACATGTGGATACTTATTCAAATTTATGTTTTTGTGGTAGAATGAGTGCTAGAAAATTGTATTCTGCAATCTTGCTAATATCACAAAACCTATCTGAATTTTCATACTCTGTGATTTTCTAAAATCCAATGACCCTAAATATCACTATATACCACGTAATTTTGATCTTATATAATCATCCCTGAACACAGTATTTTCACACAAAAATTCAGGCTTGACAGCTCAAGTTAATGCCTGATTTGAACACATTTTATTGGTTCTTTATGTGCCATGCAATTTGGAACTGTATTCTGGATTTTTTTTTTTTTGAGGTTCTTGGTCCTATTAAAATTTTCTGGATGATGTTGTCTTTGCTTTTATTTTAGCAGGCAATAAACCTAGTAATGTTAGGACTGTAAGCTACTTCTAGTTTTATATGGGCAATTATATTGATTTTTTTTTAAAGATTTTGCTCCACTTTTCAAGTCTATCCTTCACATGAACCGTTCAGCGGTTACTTTGGAATTCAGGTGGCAATGGCAATTGAAGTTCAGTTTGTAAAGCATTTGTCTTTCTGTGAGTCTATTCCACGTATGTGCCGCTTGGGAATGATCTTGAATTTGTGTTGATTCATATACAAATATTTTAAAAACCTCATTTAGTTCCCTCTTCTTCAAGGTACTCTCACAGTCTTCAGCTCACAACGTTTTTTTGTTTTTGTTTTTTTCCATTTCCACTAGTTAGAGAACAGAGGGTTTCTCTCAAGATTTTAGGTATCCACAGAATCTTCCCTAATGATACTGCAACTATGCAGCTTCTTCTCTGGGACTTTTCTTAGGACAAGACCAAGAGATAAATAAATAAATAAAAAGGCAACTCAGAGATTCTTTATGCACTCTCTGCCTTATAGGGTTCCTTTTTTCCAGTCCACTGGCTAGAAAAAGATGGGTTCTCAGTGGTTTTTCTTTCTGTACTCAAAGTTCTGGGAATAAGTTCTGGGAATAAGTTCACACTTCAGTCAAATCCAGGAAGTAAATAAGGAAACGTTTTTTTAAGTAAAAATTCTCACCTGCCATTGTTTAGTTTTTAGCATCTCTCAGCATTTTCTTTTTTGTGTTTCATCCAGAAGTTTTTGTTGTAACTAATGGAGGAAATATACTGTAGCAACTTGCCTCATCTCAGCCAGTACCAGAAGTCAATTTACTTTATTCTTTTCACTTGTTATTTTCCTATTAAACTGGAATGTCTATGGATACTGTTATATTCACTACTGAATTTCCAGTGCAAAGAACAGTGCTTAGTAAATAGTGAGTTCTTAATATACATTTGCTAAATTAATTGATGAATTAAGATGTATTTTTATTTTCTTCCATTGGCTTTCTTCAAAAGAAGGTGCCAATTATGGCAAGATGGCTATTAGGACTTCTCAACATCATCTAGTACTCTTAGCTCATTTCATGATGATGATTCCCTTCTCACAACATTGGAAAATGGTTCTTCCACAATGGGAGGATGGAGACTAGAGTTAAAGATTCACTTAGAAATTTTTGTAAAAGGAGAACAAAAATGAGAGAAAACCAAAATTCTGGTTTGTCTGAACCTTAAATCAACATTAACCTGCTTCTATTTGCATTACTATATATTGTTCATCTTTATAAAAGTAATTCAAAATCCCTAGAAATTTTCAAAAATTCTAAACAACATGTTTTAAGAAATCACTTCTCAATAGACAGTATCCTGATGAAATACTCTTTAACAATTTAAGCACTATGAAAGTTGCTATTTACAAGCTCCGAACTTTTTTTCTTTATGGGAATGAAGTACTAAAATGACCTGTAATTTAAAGAAAAGAACTCAGTGCCTATCTTTGCCCTTGTTATGCATTGAGGCAATTGAATTGACTTTCCACAGGCACACACTGATCATTAGGCTAGCAACAGAGCAGGAACAAAATGAACTGAATGTAATGAGTAGCTGGGAATTTGAGAAACGCAATACTTCTAATAGCAAGTACCATAGAATTAGAATCAACAAATCTTTTCCAGTGTCTGATGGATGAATATATCATCCAAATTGACCACCAAATGCTTGACTCCAAAAGCTGTGAGAGTCCCAGAGAACCTATCTAAAAACAGCTTGGGTCCTTCAACCTTTATCTCTTCAGCTAATCTCTTTTTGCATAAATCATGTGAACTATTTCTGGAGTACTATTGAAGAACTTTAAAATGTACAATTGATGAAGTGGTGCCCATAACATAAAGTGAACACATAGTTTATCATACAAAGCAGGAAATAATTAGGAAAGTAAGAAGATGATACTTAGAGTAGGAAAACAGGAATAAACTGGAATTTCTAGGACAAACCAGGATGTACTTTTCCCCTTATAATATAGAAGGTGATGTACCTTCCACAACATCCAACTCAGCTAAACTTACTGGGTTTATAACAAGTACATACTAGTACTCACTTATAGTAAAAAGTTCTATTGAATATATTAAAAACAATAATCATAATGATGCTTAAAAGAAAGAAATTAAACATAAAATCAGTTACAATTGTAGGATGGGGTTTAAAAGACATTGTATGTTTTTTTTTTTAATGTGGGATACAATTCAAGGTCAGGTATATAAATGATCATTATGCAGGTTCCCTTGTTGATGAGGTATACCCACCCCCACGCCTCAGTTTCCCGCTACTGACATTCCCTTTCTTATAGTAATGAGATAATTGTTCAAGATGCCCTTGTGTGTGAGAACATGTGGTACTCAGTACTTTGTTTCTGAGATAGATCACTGAGCACTGTAGACTCCAAGTCCATCCAAGTTGCTGTGAAGTACATAATTTAGTACCACTTTATGGCTGCATAATATTCCATCATGTATATGTACCACATTTTTTTATCCAGTACTCTTTCAATGAGAAGCGTGGTTGTTTTCATGTATTTGCTATTGTGAATAATGCTGCAATAAACGTGTGTGCAGGTATCTTTTTCAGAGTGATTTGAGTTCCTCTGGGTATATTCCCAAAAGAGGGATTGCAGGGATGTATGGAAGGTTGATTTCTAGATCTTTTAGGAATCACCCAAACTGTTTTCCACAGAGATTGTACTAATTTACACTCCCACCAACAGTGCAGAAGTGTTCCCTTTTCCCCGCGTCTTCTCCAGCATCTGTTGTTTTTTGAGTAATTGATTGACCATCCTGACTGGAGTTGGGTGGTATCTCAGTGTGACTTTGATTGGTATTTCTTTGATGATTAGTGAGACTGAGCATTTTTTCATGTATCCATTGGCTGCTCATATGTCTTCTTTTGAGAAGTATCTATTCATATACTTTGCCCACTTTGTAATGGGACTGTTTGCTTTTTTCTTTTGCACGTTTGAGTTCCTTGTAGATCCTGGATGTTAGTCCTTTGTCAGATATATAGTTGGCAATTTTTTTTTTTTTTTTTTTTTGCTTTGCAGAAGCTTTTCAGTTTGATGATGTCCCACTTTATCTTATTTCTTATGGCATGGGCATGGGGGGTTTTGATCAGGAATTAGTTGCCAGTTCCAATTTCCATAAGGATATTTCTCTCATTTTCTAAGGTTCTTATCGTTTGAGGTTTTACATTTAGACCTTTTATCCATTTAGAGTTGATTTTTTGTGGATCGTGATAGGTAGGGGTCTTGTTTTAATCTGCCGCATGGTCAGCCAGTTTTCCCAGTACCATTGACTGAATAAGTTCTCCTCTCCCCAGTGATTGTTGGTGGAGTCTTTGTTGAAGATGTGTTAGTTGAGGTATTGAGGTTTTGCCTCTGGAATCTCTATGTTCCATTGGTTTGTTTGCCAGTTCTTGGACCAATAATCTGTTTTGATTATTGTAGCCTTATAATAAAGTCTGGGAGTGTGATGTCTCCCACCCACTTTTTAAAATGAGAATTGTTTTGGCTATTTGTGGTTGCTTACATTTCCATATTAATTTCTGTATTTTGTTTCCCAGGTCTGAGAAGAATGATGCTGGTAATTTAATGGGTATTGTGTTAAATCAGTAGATTGTCTTGGGTAGGATGGACATCTTAGCAATGTTGATTCTTCCAATCCATGGGCATGAAATATTTTTCCATTTGTTGTGTCATCTTTGATTTCTTTGAACAATGTTTTGTAGTTTTCATTGTTAAGTTCTTTCACTTCTCTGATTAGGAAGATGCCAAGGTATTTTATTTTATTTTATTTTATTTTATTTTATTTGTTGCTATTGTTAATGGAATTGTGCTTTTTATTTGGATTTCTGTTTCTTTTTTGTTGGTACATAGAAATGCCACTGACTTTTGCACATTTATTTTATACCCTGAGACTTTGCCAAAGTCTTTTATAAGTGCAAGTAGGATTTTGACAGATTCTCTTGGTTTTTTTTGTTTTTTTGGTTTTTTTTGAGTTGGAGTCTCACTCTGTTGCCCAGACTGGAGTGCAGTGGCCGCTCCCAGCCACTGCAGCCTCGACATGCTGGGCTCCGGTGATCCTTCTGCCTCAGCCTTCCAAGTAGCTGGAACTAGAGGTGTGCGCTACCATGCCCGGCTAATTTTTTGATTTATTGTAGAGATGAGGTCTCGCCAAGTTGCCCAGGTGGGTCTCGAAGCAGCGGGCTCAGGCAATCCACTTACCTCAGCCTCCCAAAGTGTGGGATTACAGGCTGAGCCACCGAACCCGACTTCTCTTGGGTTTTTAACGTATAATATGCTGTCTGCAAAGAGAAATAACTTAGCTTCCTCCTTTCCTATTGGGATACCTCCTATTTCTTTCTCTTTTTTGATTGCTCTGGCTAGGACTTCCAACACAATGATGAACAGGAGGGGTGACAGTGGGCAGTCTTGTCTTGTTCTGGCTTTCAGGGAAAATGTTTTCAATTTCTGTCTGTTTAGAAGTATGTTGGCTGTGGGTTTCTCATAGATGGCTCTTACTATTTGTTTTTATCAAGATTGCATGCTTAATTTTATCAAAAGCTTTTTCCATGTCTAATGATATAATCATGAGATTCTTGTTTTTACATCTGTTGATGTATTTAATTATGTTTATTGTCTTGTGGATGTTGAACCAGTCCTGCATCACGGGGATGAAGCCTACTAGGTCATGGTGGATTATTTTTGAGGTGTGTTGCTGGATCCGGTTTGCTAGGATCTTGTTGAGAATTTTAACATCTATGTTCATCAAGGATATTGGCTTGTAGCTCTCTTTCTTTGCTGGATCTTTACCCAGTTTGAATATCGATGTGATTTTAGCTTCACAAGGTGATTTGGGTAGAGTTCCACCTTTCTTGATTGTCTGTAATATTTTCAATAGGATTGATATCAACTCCACATTGTATGTTTTGTAGAATTCTGTTGGAAAGCCAACATTTTTTGTAGGTAGTTTTCTTATGGCAAAGTAAATTCCCTGGGTTTTTGTTGGTCTATTTAGGGTCTCAAATTCTTTTTGATTCAACCTAGGGAGGTTGTGTGATTTCAGAAAGTCCTCCATTTCACTTAGATTTTCAAGTTTGTTTCCATACAAGTGTACAAAGTAATCTTTGATAATCTTTTGTATTTGCTTAGGGTCAGTTGAGAATTAATCTTTTATATTTCTGATTGTGTTTATTGGGACTTTTTCCCTTGTTTTCTTGGTCAATCTGGCTAAGGGTCCATCAATCTTGTTTATGCTTTCAAAGAACCAGCTTTTTGTTTTGTTGATCTCTTCTACGTCCCATATTTGGACTTTATTTTGGTGATCTGAATTCTTCTGCTGAAGTTAGCATTTTGGTGGTCTTGCTTCTCCAGCTTCCTTAGGTGATTTGTTAGGCTGTCAACTTGTGATCTATCCATTTTCTTCATTTGTGTTCATAGAGAGATGAATTCACCTCTTAGTATTGCTTTCATGGCATCCCAGGGGTTTCGTTATGATGTTTCTTCATTTTCATTTGTTTCCAGGAATCTTTTAATTCCTGATTTGATTTCTGTGTTGGCCCAGGAGTTGTTCAGCATCATGTTGTTTAGTGTCCATGTCTTTGTGGGTCTGGAGGGAACTTTGTTGTTGATATTCATTTGTATTCCACTGTGGTCTGACAAGGTGCATGTCAGTATTTCAATCTTATGAATTTATTGGGCAACCCCCTCAGGTCCCCTCCCACTGTGGGAGCTTTTCTGTCATCTTAATAAATCCTGCTTTCTCAAAAATAGAAAGAAATTTGTTTATGCTTGATTTGTGGCCAAGGATGTGATCAATCTTAGAATATATTCCATGTAGTGATGAGTAGAATGTATATTCTAAGATTGTTGGGTGGAGTGTACTGTAGGTATCTATTAAGTTTCTTTGGTCAAGCATCAAGTTGAGGTCCTGGATATCTTTTTTGATTTTTTTTCTCAATGATCTCTCTAGGGTTGTTAGTGGGTTAAATCCCCAGCTATGATAGTGTTAGAGTCAATATATATATTTTTTTTGTTTTTCTAAAAGCTGCTTTGTAAAATTTGGTGCTCGTATATTGGTTGCATACATATTTAAGATGGATATTTCTTGTTGAGGGACTGAACCTTTTATCATTATGTAGTGACCTTCTGTATCTTTCTAAATTTTTGATAGCTTAAAGGGTATTTTGTCTGATATTAATATCACAACCCCTGCTTTCTTTTGTGTTCCATTTGCATGAAAATTTATTTTTCATCCTCTTACTTTGAGTCTGTGAGTGTCCTTTCTGGTGATGTGGTCTCCTTGAGACTGCATATTGTTGAACCATAGTTTTCTTATCCAATTTGCCCTTCTATGTCTTTTCATTTGTGCATGTAGACCATTCATATTCAGGCTAATTATTGAGATGTGAAAGTTTATTCCTGTGATGAGGTTCCTACAGAGTTTGTTGTTGTTTACTTGTTTATTTGTTTGTTGGCTTTCTTTTGATTTTGGGGTTGATTTGTGTATGTTTTCAATCTTTTTCCTGCATTCTGGGAAGGGCATGGTCATTCTTTTTTTTCTTTTTTTTTTCTTCTGTATTTAATACTTTCTTAAGTGTTTCTTGTAGAGCTGGTCTGAAGGCAGTATAAACTTTTAGGGATTGAATGTCTGGGAAGGATTTTAATTCTCCATTGCCGATGAAACGTAGCTTAGCTGGATAAGAAATTTTTGGTTGAAATTGTTTATCTTTGAGAATTTGACAATAGGAATCCAATCTCTTTTAGCTTGTAGTGCTTCTATAGATAAGTCTGCTGCTATTTTAACTTGTTTTCCTTGATAGGCAGTCTGACCTTTCTTGCTGACTTTAGGATTTTTTCTTTTATACCTACTTTGTGTAAGCGAATTAGTATGTGTCTTGGAGTTGGTCTTCTCATTTGATGTCTTGTAGTGGTTCTCTGAATCTCTTGTGTTTGAATGGTCACAAATCTGATGAAATGAGTGAAGTTTTCTTGGATAATTTCATGGAATGTTTGTTCCTGGTTGGTCTCTGCCTCTCTATCTGCCTCAGGAATTCCAATTAATCTTACATTTGGTCACTTGATATAATCCGTCATCTTTTGGAGGCTTTGTTATATCTTTTTAATCTTCTTTTCTATGTTTTTAACAATTTACGATAGTTCCCTATTTTGGTCCTCAAGCTCTGAGATTCTTTCTTCTGATTGGTTAATTCTGCTTTCCATGCTTATCAGTTTTCTATTTATTTCATTCACTATATTCTTAATTGCCTTAATCTCAATAATCAACTCCTTTATTATTTTCTCTTGTCTCTTCTCATTTCTATTTATTCTCTATATTAGTGTCTTGATATATTGGTTTGTGGTTTGAGATCAGTCATTCTGATGGTTCTTCATTGTTTGAGTCTGTATTCTCAGTTGCTGTCTTCCCAGGGATCTGTATGAGACCTGTATTCTTCCATTGGTTCTTCTTCATTTGTGACGATTTTTCTCCTCCTCTTTTCCTATTTCTTTAATTTTGTTGTTCATTGATGGGAGGGTAGCTTTTTCCTCTGTTTGCTCAATCCCCTCTTCTTCCTTATGTAGAACCTCTGGATTTGTTCAATTTTCTAGCTGGGCTGGGGTTGGGGGGCTGTGCTTTTTGCAGTTTTGTGATATGATTAAGGGGGGTGCTATGCTTCAGGAGTTATCTGCAAATTCCAATATCCACTGACAGGTGTGTGGGCCTCCTGGAACCCACTTCCCATGCCTTACAGTCTGTCCACGCAGTAGGGTTGTATGTTTGCCCCCTGGAAGCAAAATGAGATAATAAAAAGAAAAAAAAATGGAAAAAGGAAGGAGGGTGATAGAAGGAAGATGAAAAGAGAGAAGAAGAGGAATTACAGACCAGTGTACCAACTGACTCATTGATTGCTGCCACTGCTATCAAGTCTCCCACTCAGATCAGACATATCTGTGCCTGTCCCAGCACGGGGGGTGGGGGTGGCGTCTGTCTCTCTAAGTTCAGTGGTTGATCCTAGAGGAGTGTGGAGATAGTCTCTGGGTCTCAGGTTGGAGGCTGGACAGAATATGGGGGGGTGGCAAACAGGTATCTGCCCAGTCCTGAGACAGAGAAAACTGTGGCGTTCGGCATCTCCTCTGCAGTGATGGGGATCACTTCCAGATTTCCTCACCGCACTTTCTCCATGGTTGCTGCTGCTAGTGCCTGGCCTACTGCCACAGGTGATGGCATGGGCCAGGTGCTGAAGAGCAGCTGTTCTCTGCATCTTCCTCTCAAGAGACTCCCAAGAACGACAGGCTATCCTGCATGCCAGGGGCTTCAATCTCAGGGCAGTAGTGGGTTACAGTCAACTCTGGAGTAGAGCTTCAGGTACTTGAACCTGAGTCTCCCCTCAGACTGATTTTCATTCACCCACCAGCACACATCCACTCACCCAGACTATTTTTATGGACACTCACTTTTGCAGAAACTCTCATACTCTGACCAGTTCTGGTGCCATCTTGCCCCACCTCGGGCTTTGTAGTTTTAATAGACAATTAAAGGAAGAAAATAAGAAATTATCCTAACTTAATTATATGGCCTGCCTTTCAGTTAGCAAAACAGCCCTGATAGTGAGTAAAAGTTCTTCCTCTCAGTGGATTTCCTCCTAACACATGTAGAAGAAATGCTAGAAACAGAAAAATATTTGTGTTGCAATCCCTAGTAAAAATAATTGAATCAGCTAACAGAGATCAATGAAGGAAATCATTAGATAAAAGACATGGAAAATTTCATAACAGAAGGGTAATAATAGTGTAACGTGAATTAACTGAACATTCTTAACATCAGTAAGTTAAGAAAAAACAGGCGTAATTTGCCTCTTGATATAATGCAATGTGTATTGTAAGCTGTCACCAATGATGTATTTTTGTCCAAAAAGTTTAACCTAGATCGAATCAAACTTTAGTAGATGGTTAGTCATTTATGTAAAATAAAAGAGTAGAGGAAGAATTTAAACGAAATCACAGGTAAGCAAACACGTCTATATTAAGAAACATTTAAAAATGCAACTCAACTCGATTCTTCAACAAGTTGGTAGCATGAAGAAAGGAAAAATAAGAAACAAGGAAGGGAAGCATATTTTGGATTAAAAATGTGAAACTCATTAATTAAACCACATAGAGTGTATTAGATTCAGAGACAACAAAGCAAATTCAAACAGATATTCTTTTAGACATTTAGGTGTATTTGCATAATGACTAATAAAAGGTGAGTACGATTGTGCTGATACATATTATTTTACCTTTCCTAATTAACTTTCCACCAATTCTCTGCCCATGAAGGCTGATCTGTATGGCTTATATAAAAGGCAACACTTGTTCTCAGTTCCTGGTTTTGTTTGGTCAATGGGTAATGTTAGCAGAAGACCAGAGATTGACCACATTGGCTGCATCCATCTACCAAAGATAGCTTCTGACTGGTGGGCCCAGAGTATTAAACCATTCAATTTTCCTAAGACTTTTTCAGTTTTAGCACTGAAACTCTTAGAAACCCTACAACACCAGAAAATTTAAGATGACTGATCACCATGGGTGAACCTCTCCTTTTAGCTAGATTCTCAAGATTCCACTCATTCTTTTTCCTTGAGTCTTTAGTCCTAGTAGTGGTAATGACTCCTGATGCTGTTGATCTCAGAGTACTGTTCTATCCTTTGTTGTTTTCCTTAATCTTCATCTATACTGTTGTAAACAATCGTTCTGTCACAGTATTTTTAACCATTTTTGAATGGCTACTTATTTTCTGTCATTTACCCTGAGCATAGATAAGAAATTTTTGTCAATTTTCAAGTGTGTAATAATATTGTGTTTATGTAAAAAAATAGCCATGATTTTGAAGATTAATATTGAGATACATTGAAGCAAAATTGCAAGATGTCTTGGCTTTTCATTGATATATTTCACAAAAATAAAGCATGAGTATCACAAGCTTGAAAATTCAACAATTTGAATGTTGAATATCTGGGAGCTCATTTTACTGTTATCTGCATTTATGTATGTTTTAAGATTTCTTTACAGTAAAGAAAGTAATTCAATTTAAGTTACAAGAATAAAGTTACTAAATAAGCATATATCATATTTTAAGGATATATGCTTTTAAGTTTAAAATGATTTTCAGCATATAAAGTTGTCTCTGTGAAAAAAGGTTACGCTGAATCAATTCAATTTTGTCCAAGTCCTCTCTGTAACAAGTGACAAACATGTACAGAAAAATTGGTCAGGAACAAAGATTTATATCCGAGTAGAATGAAGGTCTCTAGGCCATGTGCCAAGACCAGGGAAAAAGTCTTATTGGACCTGCCTGTGTAAAATACTTACTCCTTTAATCTATCAGTGTTGCTAGGGGCATGAATGCCTTCTACATTTTGACTTAGTACTTAGCAATAGAAATAAATGCTATTGAGTCCTAAGTATTTTTCATAGACATCAGGGGAAAAAAGCATTTTGAAGGTAATATATGCCATTTTTGAACATTTGGATATTACAAATTACTATTAAAATAAATCCCCCATAAGTCTACTGTCAAATGTTAATTTGTCACTGTATTCCCATCTTGTCTTTTTTTAAGTTGTTTTTCTAATGTGTGTACAAAAGACACACATGCAAGAGGGTACTCCCAGAAAACCCAAATTTATTTATTAAAAATTGTGTATTTATTCTTACATGTTTCAACCTTAGTTATTTTGAAAGTACTCTTCGCTTGATGCAATAATCCTATCGAGATGCTCTTTCCGCTGCCTAAAACAGTTTTGAACGCATCAATTTTTATGCCTTTTAGCACTTCTGCCATTTTTATTTTCACCTTTTCCACACTGGCAAAACGTTTTCCTTTGAGAAATGTTTTCATTCAGAGAATTAAAAAAAAATCACTAAGGGTGAGACCGGGTGAATAGAAAGGGCAAGACATGGGAGTCATGCCATTTTTAATCAACAACTGCTGAGCACTCATTGTGGTGTGGACAAGTGCACTCATAAATCACCCATCATGAAATGGTCAAATGCTCCGAAAGAATCTCCAAAAAAAAAAAAAAATTTGCTGAAGCTGAAAGCAGCCTCTCACATCAACACCAGCTGATATACTGATGTTGATGGGTTCCTAGAATTCTTACCTAGCAGAGGAAGCCTGTACTACAAGGGGCACACCCTCTAAAAATAATTACGGATTTTTTTGGATCTCCCCTTGCATATTACACTCAAGTTATCATTGTGTAGATACAGTTTTACTATTGAAGTGCAAATTTTGTGTAATATGGATAAATTAAGATAATCATATGCAAATGCTTTTTAAACTATATTTTGATTACACATATTTTATTAGACAGATATTACATATCTTACTTAACAGTCATTCTAATATTGGGCATTAAGATTGTTTTGAGCCGGGCTCGGTGGCTCAGCCTGTAATCCCACGCTTTGGGAGGCTGAGGTGAGTGGATTGCCTGAGCCTCCGGGGTTCGAGACCCGCCTGGGCAACTTGGCGTAACCTCATCTCTACAATAAATAAAAAAAAATCCAGCCAGACGTGGTAGTGCGCGCCTGTAGTTCCAGGTAATTGGAAGGCTGAGGCGGAAGGATCGCCGGAACCCAGCAGGTCGAGACTGCAGTGGCCGGGAGCGGCCACTGCACTCCAGTCTGGGTGACAGAGTCAGACTTTAACTAAAAAAAAAATTGTTTTGAATTTTCCTTTGTTACCTTTTATACTAAAATAAACATTATTTTACCCAAATCTTTATATAGCTGTCTGATTACTTTCTTGGTTTTTTTTTTTTTTTTTTTAGTTTGAGTCTCACTCCGTCGCCCAGACTGGAGTGCAGTAGCCGCTCCCGGCCACCGCAGCCTCGACCTGCTGGGCTCCGGTGATCCTTCCGCCTCAGCCTTCCGAGCAGCTGGAACTACAGGCGCGCGCTACCACGCCTGGCTAATTTTTTTATTTATTTTATTGTAGAGATGAGTTCTCGCCAAGTTGCCCAGGCGAATCTCAGTCCCGCAGGCTCAGGCAATCCACTCACCTCGGCCTCCCAAAGCGTGGGATTACAGTCTGTGCCACCGGGCCCGTCTGATTGTTTTCTTAAGATGAATTCCTAGAAATAAAATTTCAAGATCATTAATGCAAACATTGTTAAGGTTTTTGATACATACGTAAAAGAAGCTTTCCAGAAATCTTATAACTTACCCTTCAGCAGTTTATTAGCATAGTAGTGTTGTACGTTTAAGAAGCTATTGTTTTATTTTGTTGTATCATGTACTTAGTACTATTCTTTATTATGTGTCTTCTGATTAGGCCAGGTTAATCATAGCATTTAATATTCCTAGCAACTTTGGTTATAACAGTAACTACATGACTTAAGAAGGCAAATCAGAAACTTACCTGTGGTTGATAAAAATACACTGAGTGACACAAGGTTGCTATTTTAAGTGAGACTGCTAAGCTAGAGTTTGTGGCACTCATAGTCAATACCAAAACAAGAGATAATTTTAAAAATTGTGGAAAGCACACAAATCAAAGCAGAGACATGGCACATAGTTGCAAAAACAATAAGAAACTACAACAAAAACAAGAAGAAAAGAAAAGAAGAATCAATGTCATCTGGACAGAGGCATTCTTTCTCCAGCTATTCTCAAAATAATCACACTATATCCAAGTAGCTTAATTATGTCCCAGAAAAAAAGTCAAGGATATTAAAATAAATGCAACTATATTCAGCACACATGGCATGGTACACAACGTCTAGCATACAATAAAAAAAAAAAATACCAGGCATACAAAGTAGAAAAATGTGACACATAATGAGAAGAAGATAACAAGATTAGTAGATAGGAACATTAAACCAATCAGTACAATTATATATTTATATTTTAAGACTTAGAGAGAAACAAAAAAGGTTAAAAAATTACAGAAGTTATAAAAAAAGGTCACAACTAAAATTATAGAATTAAAAATTGCAAAGTCTGAGAAGGCAAATTCTTAAGAATGAATTGACAACAGATTATGCAGTGCAGAGTAAAAGATTAGTGAATTTGAAAGCAAAGTGATAGAAATGATACAAAATGAAACATTAAAAAAAACTTAGAAAATAAATGAAGAGTCAGTGAGTCATGAGACAACTTTAAGTAATCCAATATACATGTTTAAGATGTTGAAGGAGAGAAAAGGGGAAAAATTGAATAACTGATAAATAATATAAATAAAAAATGAATTCTTTAAATTATATAAAATTATGAACACATAGATCTAACAAGTTCAAAAAAACCAAGCAAAAGAAACACACACAAACTAAACCAATTCATCTTATAATAAAAATTTTAATGTAATAAATTAAAAGCATCAAGTAGAAAAAAATACACTATGAACCAAAGAATAAAAATTAAAATAACATCATTCTTCTCACTGGAAAAAATAAAAAGCAATCAACACTGAAGTAATATATTTAAACTACTCAAAAAGTTAAACTGTCAACATATAATTCTATGTCCTACAAAAATATTTTACAAACACAAAAAATTTAAAAATAATGAAACAACATAAAAAATTAGTCTTTCAATACAAAAACATTATAAAAAGTCTTCTAACCAGAATAAAAAAGAAAACAGATATAAAATTTAATATACCAAAAGGAATGTAGAGCTCTGAAAATGTCACCTTGATAAATAAGCCATGTATTTTTATATTTCAAAATCATTTAGGCTTTTAAAAAACTTATTGTATTTTTTTCCAAGTTGCTTATTAGAGATTTTCCTTGCTTATTGGAACACTGAAATAGTGTGGAAAGATCAACACAGTGAATCACAATTCACGAATGAAATTGGATATTCATCAGAATGGCAAGGGACATTCTAGATCTCAGTGAGGGGAAGACAGGTGAATGGCCTTTGTGATGAGATAGAATTGAAAACTCTTGTCTGAGACATACCTTCCAATCAGGGGTATACTTAATCCAGGCCATGGGAAAACACCCCATATTTCCCAAATCCAGGTCATTGAGGAAGAATTTATGACTCAGGGCCAGTATCTAGCAAAAACAACCACTGCAGGCATTTCTGTTCTCATGAAGAGACAAAACTGTAGTGGGGGAGGATCCCTCACAGCCCGAGCAGGGAGGAGAGCATGGAGAACACCCCAGTGTTTGGAGCCAGACCTGGCCTCATCTCAGATGCAGACTGGGAGTAGTGTGAGAGCCCCCAAATTGCATTTTCCTCTGGGAAGAGAGGATACCAAGGTCAGATTTGCAACCCAGAATTGATCTCTGTGTGCCACTGCCTGGGAGCCCCACCCTGTCATACTATTTTGGGACATTTTGGCAAGGGTACCAGCAATACCAAGGAACACCAAGAATAGCAGCCTAAATAACAGGTGCTTAGCAGGGTGTTCCAATTTGTATGCTACAGAACCTGCAGCCTGAGCAGAAGGAAAGTTGCTGTAGACAGTTTCACATGAACAGTGGGTCCCACGGTGAACATCAAGTTTGTATCCTGAAACTGTTCAGTGGGCACCACTGCTAAAAGCCTTAGCCTCCTTCCTGGACTAGTTAGGGTAGCATGCTCCAGTAATATTAAGTACAAGGAAACTCTTACTCCTACACATCTGGGGAAGCAGTTTAAGTGGCAGGAAACCAGAAACTGGGACCTCATGCCTCTGCAGTTTAATCAGCAGCCTAAACAGTAGAAGAAGAGTTCCTGATTCTGCAGTTTCTCCCGATACCAAGGTCTGAAGCCAAGATCAGCTCTGTGAACCAGAGTCAGGCTGTGGAACTCATTGTGGGGGACCAAAGCCTGCTCCTTTGGTCTTGTAAGAAAGTGTGACCATCCAATACCAAGGATCAAGTGGATCCCATTTCTACACACCTAGGTTAGTATCCTAAGCCACCTACCCTTCCTGGGCAGCAATCCTTGCGCAACAAGGCTCCCTGTTCTCCATAAGCAAGTCCACCCAATCACCTGGAGCAGGAGCCTAAGCCACTCGTTCTCTCCAGGGTAGAATTCTTAGTGCTGTGGTGCTCTCTCTACTCAATGACCAGACATATCTCCAGTTACCTGGAGCTATCACTCTTCTAGATTAAAAGTGTAGGCCATCTGCCTCTTCCTGAGCAGAAAATTTGAAGCCACAGAGGTCCCCTAAGACCTTAATGAGGCACATCTCTGGGCATTTGGAGTCTGCATAGCAGACTCTGTCTTGAAGTGAGTGCTTGTGTCTGATATCGATGACCTCGTAGGTGGGCCTTCTTGGTCTGGCCTCATTTATCTTGGTTCTACCCTCTCCAAGACTGAACTGGGAGCTCAAACAACAGTGCACTTCACAGATGAGCTCATTGCTGAGACAAAGGAGTGCTTCTTCAGGTAAACAAGGATCAAGTAAATACATATCCATATCAACAGTAGCCAGCTCTTACCTGTAGGTGCCACCTGCTGAACTGGAGTTTGAATGGAACAACACAACTGGTAACTAGCTGACACCAGCACACACACTGAGGAACCAGTTAATTTTCCCAATATTCCTATCACCTTAGTCTCACAGGAAGTAGTAAACCAGTCCACATTCCCAGTACATAATTATTACAATGAACACTTAAAAAGCACTACATACGCAGTCTAACTGTATCAAAGAAGCTCATACAGATTAGCCACCATAGTTCATCCAGATGAGAATGAACCAAAGAAATAACTCTGAATGTATGGAAAAACAGAGTGTTACCTCTCCAAAGGTGCACACCAATTCTTCAACAACAGATCCTAACCAAAATGAAATCCCCAAAACTCTTTCATTTCCTTTAGATCTTCTAGTTTAATTGAATATAGATTTTCATAGTTATCTCTGACAATCTTTTGAATTTATTCAGGGTCAGTTATGCCCTCACCTATTTTTTTTCTAATTGTGTTTATTTGAACTTTCTCAATCTTTTTGAAGTCATTCTAGCCAGGGGTCCATCAATATTATCAATCCTTTCAAAGAACCAGCTTTTTGTCTTGCTAATCCTTTCTTTGATAGCTTTGTCTTCTATATCTTGCAATTGACTTCATATGAGTGATCTGAATTTTTTACTGAAATTGGAATTTAGATAATCTTGCCTTTCTAACTCCCTTAGGTGTGACGTTGGGGTGTTTACTTGTCTTTCTATGTTTTGCTGTGGGCATGCAATGCTATGATTTTTCCTCTTAACACTGATTTCATGGCATTCCAGAGATTCTGATGAGATATGTTTTTTATTTCATTTTTTTAGTAATCTTGTAATTTCTATCTTGATTTCTGTGTTGACCCAGAAATCATTCAGCAGCATCTTGTTTAGTGTCCACATCTTTGTGATTTTCTTGCACTACATAATTTCCCACGTTTGAAATAAGAAGAAATTAAAACTCTAACCAAACCAATAGCAATCCAGGTAATAAATTCAGTCATAAGAAACTTCCCTGTCAAATAAAGCCATGAATCAGATGGCTTCTCAGCTGAATGCTACAAAACATACAAGGAAGAGCTGATACCAATCATGTTGAACGTATTCTAAGCAATCGAGTACAATGGAATTCTTCCTAACTCATTTTATGAAGTAACAACATACTAAGACCCAAACCTGGTAAAGACCCAACAAGGAAAGAGAATTATAGGCCAATCTCCATGATGGACATAGACACAAAAATTCTCAATAAGATTCTAGAAAACAGGATCCAACAACACCATGGACCATCCACCATGGCTAGGTGGGCTTCATTCCTGGGATGCAGGGATTGTTCAACATTCGCAATACCATAAGCATAATTTAGCATATTAACAGATGTAAATCAAGAATGACATGATATCTCATTCAATGCAGAA
This sequence comes from Tarsius wallacei, assembly GCA_963574415.1. Taxonomy (NCBI): domain Eukaryota; kingdom Metazoa; phylum Chordata; class Mammalia; order Primates; family Tarsiidae; genus Tarsius; species Tarsius wallacei. The sequence goes on along the minus strand of CAUYQG010188684.1, from coordinate 19,693 downwards.
AAAGCATTCAACAAAATCTAGCATCCCTTCTTGATAAAAACCCCTGAACACTTAGACATAGATAGAACATTCTTCAAAACAGTAAGAGCCATCCATGATAAACCTGCAGCCAAAATTTTGCTCAATAGGGAGAAGCTGGAGGCATTCCCTCTAAAAACGGGAGCAAGACAAGGCTATCCATTCTCAATCTTCCTCTTCAAAATGGTACTAGAAGTCCTACCAAGCATCTTCTCAAACCACAGTAAAATAAAATTAGAAATGAACTCTAAGAGGAGCTTCCAAAACCACACCACTAGATGGAAATTAAACAACTTACTTTTTTATTTTAAAAATGTGGGGTACAAATGTGGGTTTGGTATATACGTGATCATCATACAGGTAAACTGCGGGTGTCCAACAACTTACTTTTGAATGACTCTGGGTTAAGCAATGAAATTAAGGCACAAATTAACAAAGATTGTTGAAACAAATGAAAATAGACCCAAAATACCAAAACATCTGGGACATGGAAAAATAAGTTCTGAGAGGAAAATCTATAGAATTAAATAGCTGCATCACAGACATAGAAATGTCAGAAATCAACAGTTTAACCACCTCAATAGACTAGAAAAATAAGAACAATTTAAACATAAAGCCAGCAGAAGAAAATAAATGACAAAGGTCAGAGAAGAACTAAATGAGATTGAGACCAAAAAAATATACAAAGGATCAATGAGTCAAAAAGTTAATTTTTTGAAAGGTAAACAAAATTGACAGACTGCTAGGTAGTCTAACCATGAAAAAAAAGAGAGACAGCTCTAATAAATTCAACCAGAAATGACAGAGGTGATATAACAACCAATACAACAGAAATAGAAAAGATCATGAGAAACTATTATGAACACCTCCATGGTAACAAATTGGAAAACCAAGAGTAAATGGATACATTCTTGAAAACGTGCAATCTCCCAACACTGAACCATGAAGAAATAGATACCCTGAATAGACCAATAACAAATAAAGAACTTGAATCATTATTTTTTAAAAAAATATTCCAAAAAAAAAAAGAATCCAACAGCCAGATGGGCTCACAGCCAATTTTTTTCAGACATACAAAGAAGAGCTTGTATCAATATTACTGAAACTATTATAAAATTTGAGGAGCAGGTATCCCACTACTGCCTATCTCTTTCTTATAGTATTATGGTAAATGTTCATCAATAGGGGTACCTGATCACAAACCAGGCAAGGTGGGGACCAAAGGGAGGTGCAAACTTTGCTTGTATGATATCCACTTTTATAACTAATCCCGAATTGTACCCCACATCCTTAAAATAAATAAAAAAATATATGCACATATATATGTATAAAGAAATTAAAATGATCCAGATTAGCAAGGAAACAGTCAAATCATCTGTTTTCAGATGTCATGATTGCATACATAGAAAACTCTAATGACTCCTCCAAAAGTTTCTAAACCTTATAAATGACTTCAGTAAAGTCTCAGGAAATAAAATCAATGTATAAAAATCTGTAGCATTCCTATACACCAACAACACTCAAGGTGAGAACCAAATCAGGAGCTCAATCCCACTCACATAGGCCACAAAAAAATACAGTATCTAGGAATACGCCTAGCTAAGGAGATATAAGAACTCTACAAGAAACTCTATAAAACACTGATGAAAGAAGTTTTAGACAACACAAACACATGGAAGCACACTATCTTCATGGATTGGAAAAAATACATATTTTTAAAATGACTGTACTATCCAAAGTAATCCATGAATTAAATGCAATCTCAATCAAAATACTAACTTTGTTCTTTACAGTACTTGAAAAAGAAATCTTAAAATTTATATGGAGCCAAAAAAGAGCCCCAAAAGACAAAGCAATTCTAAGCAAAAAGAAATATGACAGAGACATCACACTGTCTGACATCAGATTATACCATAAGGCTATTGTAACTAAAATAGCATGGTACTGGTACAAGAATAGACAGATAGATCAGTGGAATAGAATAGAAAACCCAGAAATAAAAACACATACCTACAGCCAACTGATCTTCGACAAACCTGACAAAAATAACAATGGGGAAAAGGACATTTTATTCAATAATTGGTGCTGTAAAAATCGACTAGCCATATGGAGAAAAATGAAACTGGTTCCAGATCTCTCACTATATACTGAAATTAACTCAGTATGGACCAAAGACTTAAATTTAAGGCCTGAAACTATTAAATCATAGAAGAAAAGCTAAGAAACACTTTTCTGGACATTAGGCTAGGAAAATAATTTAGGATGAAGACCCAAAAAGAAATTTTAACAAAAACAATAATAGACAAATGAAACTTATATAAACTAAAAGACTGTTGCACAGCAAAAGAAATAATCAACAGAATAGACAGAAAACCTACAGTATGGCAGAAAATATTTGTAAATTATGTTTCAGATAAAGGATTACTATCTAGATTCTATAATAAACTCAAGCTCTACATGAAAAAAAAAAACAAATAATCTCACCAAAAATTGGGCAAAAGCATGAATGCACACTTCTCAAAAGACACACAAATGGCCAACAAGCATATGAAAAGTGTTCAACATCACTAATCATCAGATAAATGCAAATTAAAGCTATAATAAGATATTATCCTACAAGAGTTAGATGGTTATTATCAGAAACTCAAAGAACAACAGATGTTAGCATAGTTGCAGAGGAAATGGAATGCTCATATACTGATGATGGGATTGTAAACTAGTTCAACCTCTATGGAAAACAGTATGAGATTTCTCAAAAAACTAAAAACTGAATTACCATTTGGTCCAGCAATCCCACTACTAGGGTTCTATTCTAAGAAAAATAAATAAATATGTAAAAATGATACTTGTACTCTTATGTTCATTGTAGCGGTATTCACAGTAGCAAACTCAGGGAACCAGTCTAAGTGCCAACCAACAATTGACTAGATAAGGAAAATGTATACATACATCATGGAATACTATACAGCCATAAAAAGAATGAAACCATGTCCTTTGCAGAAGTATGGATGGAGCTGGAGATCATCATCCTAACTGACCTGACTCAGAAACTGAAACCAAACATCACATGTTTTCACTTATTTGCAGGAGGTAAATGGCCACAAAAATGGAAATAATAGACATTGGAGACATCAATAAGGGGGAAGGTGGGGAGGGTGGTTAGGGTTCAGAAATTGACTATTGGGTGCAATACTATCTGGGGAGTGGGCTACCTGAGACTCAATCCCCAACAACACATGATACATCCATGTTACAAATATGTACCCCTGAATGTCAAATAAAAATGGCAAAAATCATTTAAAAAGAATTGACCAATTATTTCAAAATTAATAACTACATATTAGTTCATAATTATTATAGATGTAAACTGTATTACAATAATATCTCAAAGGCAATGAGAATTAAAATAAAAGGATAGTCTTATAGTGTTTTAAAAATAAACATAAACTAGTATATTACAATTTTTAGGTAACTTGATAAAATACAGATGTGTACAGAAATTGCAGCTATCCAGAAATAATCAATATAAAATGAAATGGCAAAAAATACTCAATTTACTCAAAGTATAAGAAAAGAAAAAAGAATAAATATTACAAATAGAAACCACATAGCAGGATGGTAGACTTAAACACAAGCATAACAATAATCACATTAAATATAAAAGTTATAAATACAACAACTTAAAGGCACTGATTATCAGACTGGATTAATAAACAAGACCTAAATATATGATTATTTAAAAAGCACACTTTAATTATAAATACACAATTAATTTAAAACTAAAATGATGAAACACATATGCTATGTGAATATTAACCTAAACAACCTAAGATGGCAATTTTATTGTAAATTCATATTTCAGAATAATGAATATTACCAGAAAATAAAGAAGGTCATTTGGAAATTATCAAGCGGTAATTAATGAAGAAGATACAATGATCATAAACACGTTTGCCCCTAATTACAGAAATTCAAGATTGTTGAAATAAGATGTGAGAAAACTAAAATGAAAAATGAACAAATCCATACAAATAGTTGAATACTTCAACAGACTTCTCAATAATTGACAGAATGAAAGAATAGAGTATTAAATATAAAGATGATTTCCACAACACTATAAACCAACTTGTCCTAATTGACACCTACATATCATCCACACAAATGCAACAGAATGCACATTCTTTACAAATACGTATGGAACATGTACCTAGATAGATCACATTTGTGGACATAAAAATTAAATAAATGTACAACTATTTAAAAATGTAGTCAGTTATCTGATCACAGTGGATTTATATTAGAAATACATATCTATATATTTGCGTAAAATATCAAAATATTTAGAAACCTAGTAAACTTCTCTCCTAATATTTTATTTTATTGTGATAAGGACCCTTAACATAAGACCTATTCTCTTAACAAATATCTAAGCGCAAAATACATTATTGTTAACTAGGTACAATGTAGTACAGCAGCTCTCTAGAGCTTGTTCATATTGTTTGGCTAAATCTTTATGATTATTGATTAGCAACTTTCCATTTCCCCCTCCCTCCAGTCCTGGTAAGCAATGCTTTATTCTGATCCTATACATGTAGCTATATTAGATATCTCATATAAGTGAAATCATTTAGTATTTGTCTTCCTCTGACTGTCTTATTTTACATAGCATAGTGCCTTCAAGGTTCATAAATGTCATCACATACTGCAGAATTCTTTAAAGGCTAGATATTGTATCATTGTATATCTATATAATCTTTTAAAAATTCTGTCATGTTTCTTGTGTGTTTGTGTGTGTGTGTATGTGTGTGTGTGTGTATTCATTTTGTTTTACTGTAACAAAGCAACTTGGATACTTTTAATATTGAAAACTGGGTATTATCTTTCCGGTGAAACAAAAAGAAAATTTAAACATAAACAGGAACAAAATTACAATAGAGAATGTAAATTACTAATAAGATCCCACAGTTTCTGCTGATTCCCCCATAGAGTGGCAGGGCTCAAGTTATCATTAGGAGAGAATTTATTTTAAACGTGTCATCTTAAACTGCAAGGATGTCTGTTAAACATCACAGTTAAACATGACAAAGGAGAAGCCATTCAGTCATATTTCAATGGGCATTTAGATTGTTTTTAAAGCTTAGCTATTGGAAATTATGCCACAATGAACATAGAAATGCTAATCTCTTCAAGCTTTTTATTTCAATTTTTTTTCGATTATATATATGGAATTGGAATTGCAGAATCATGATAGTTCCATTTTTAAAATATTGTTTTGAAGAATTGTCATACTCTTTTTCATAATGACTGCATCATTTTACATTCTCAAAAAGAATACTAGAGTTTACATTTTTCCACATTCTTATAAACACTTGTTATTATTGTTATTATTTTATTAAAACTTTCCTAACAGGTATGAAGTGATATCTTATTGTGATTTTGATTGGAATTTCCCTGATTATTAGTGACTTTAAGAAATTCTTAACATAATCATTGGCTATTTGCATTATATGCCTTCCTTGAAGAAATGTCTATTCAATTTGTGACCTGTTTTTAAAATTATTATTACTACTATTTACTATTAAATGGTATTAGTTTATTATAACTAATGCCTGTTTGTTATTATTTACTATTATTTATTTATATTATTACTAATACTTATTTACTATTGAATTGTATTAGTTCATTATTAACCTCATATTAGATACATGGTTTACAAATATTTTCTCCTACTCTTATTTCTTGCCATTTCATTACTTTATTGCATAATTTTACTATGCAAAAGCATTTTAGTTTGATGTAGCCCCACAGACTTGTTTATTTCTGTTTCTGATGCCTATGCTTTTGGTATTATATGCATAAAATTAATATCAAGAACAGCGTCATGGAGTTTTCTTCCTGATTTTTTGTTTTGTTTTATTTTGTTTTTTACGAATTTTATCACTTCATATCTTATGTTTAAGTCGTTAACCCAGTTTGAATGGATCTTAGTGTATGGTATAAGGCAATTGTCCAGTTTCATTTTTTTGCATATGAATATTCAGTTTTTCCAATTCTACTTGTTAAAGACATTATCTTTTTCCCTCTACATATTCTTGACATTCTTGTTGATGTGTGAGTTAATGCTTGGGCTGCATGTCCTATTCCATTGTTATTCATGTCTGTTTTTATGCCTGTACTTTATTATTTTGATTACTGGAGCTTTGCAAATTGTTTTGAAACCAGGAAACATGATACCCTCACCTTTGTTCTTTCTCAAGATTGAGTTTGCTATTTATAGTCTCTTGTGGTCCCACATAAATTTTAGAATTTTTTTTCATTTCTATAAAAAAATGGTATTGGAATTTTGTTAAAGATAACATTGAGTTTAGTAGTATGAATATTTTGATCATATTAAGTCTTTCAATTTATAAACAAAGGATATGTTCCCATCTGTACCTTGTTTAGTTTATTTGATCATTGTTTTGCAGTTTTTAGTATATAGATCTTCCACCTCATTAGTTAAATTTATGTCTAAGTATTTTATTCTATTTGATGCCATTTTAAATGTGATTGCTTTTCTAATTTTAGCATTTTTTTCTAAGATAGTTGTTATAGTGATAAATTCTCTCCACTTTTGTTTACCTGAGAATTAATTATCTCCAATTTTGGAAGGAGTTTTGCCGGGCATAGTATTCCTAGCTTGGAAGATTTTTCTTCAGCACTTTGAATACAGTTCAGTCCCCTACATAAGAATGAGTTCAGTTCTGAGAGAACATTGGTAAGTCTAATTTGTTTGTAAGTCCAATAAAATTAGCCTAGGTGCCCAACTAACAGTATTGGCTATACAGTGCCAGCTACATCACTCCTGCTTTTACGCTTGCTTCTGAACATCCTGTACCTGAAATAAAGATACTGTACTAGTATACTCTATATAATACTGCACAGTAAAGTACGCAAAAGCACAACCGCTTGTAAAGGATACACACACGTGACAATGTATGCCAGACATGTGAACTAACTATGCAATTGGACATGCGAATGCATGTTCGTATTGAAAGTTTGCAACTTGAAGGTTCATGTATAAGGAACTTATTGTATATTATCTCACTCCCTTCTGACACTCAAAGTTTCTATGGAAAAATTCACTGACAGCTTTATGTCCCTTTTGTGTGACAAATTGCTTTTCTCTTGCTACTTTGGAATTATTTCTTTGTTTTTGAACTTTGACAATTTGATTATAATATATCTTGGTGTAAGTTTCTTTGGGTTCTTCCTGTTAGTATCCTTTGGATTTCTTGTTTCAGAACGTTCATTTCCTTCTCCAGATTTGGAAAGTTTTAAGCCATTATTTCTTTGAATCACTCTTCTGGTCTTTTCTCTCTTTTCCTTTTCAGACTTGCATAAAATATATATTGGTCCTCTTGATGGTATCTATAATTCCCTTAAGATTTATTCATTCTTTTTCATTTATTTTTGTTTCTGACTGAATTATTTCAAGTGACCTGTATTTGTGTTCACCGATCCTGTCCTCTGCTTAATCTAGTCTGCTCTTGAATCTTTCTATTGAGTTTTTAGTAATTATTGTGCTCTTGAATTCCATAATTTTTGTGTTACTTTTTAATATTTTCTATTTGTTGAAATTCTCATTATGTACATGCATTGTCTTCTTGCCCTTGGCAAAGTCTTTTGTGGGTTATTTTTAATTCTCTGTCGGGAAGATTATATAATGCCATTTCTTTAGTGCCAGTTTGGTGATTTATCTTGTTCTTTTGTTTGAAACATATTTGCCTGGTTCTTCATTGTCCTTCAATCTCTGTGTTGTGTCTGCATATTCAACAAAGCAAGAACCTTTTTCACTCTTCATAAGCTGGCATTATACAGGAGAAGACCTCCACCAATTATATTTGTCAGAGATTTTGGAACCTGTATCGACGCTGCACCTCCCCCAGGAGGAAGCAGACAGTTATGGATTTTTTCTGCTCTCTTCTTTGCTAATGTATGAGTGGGAAGCTTTAGAGACCACCAGCCCAAGCTACCATCTCTGTTCTTTACTAGGGAGCTAAACTATGCTAGACTGTCAAAGCTTCAAAGCTGGTGAGATAAATGCTGATTATTTAAGCAGCCCTGGGTAAGTTGGAGCACTAGAGACATAGAACAATTATTTCTCTTTCCAGTGGGAAGTTGATAGCTAATATTTTTTTCCTCACACTATGTACTGAACGGGGCCAATGATCAATGGTGTCTAAAAACCCAAGAAGCTGCCTCTGTTCTTCCTTAGGTGACTAGGTGGTCCTAGATACATGAGAGCTCCAACACTGTCAATACCAGATACAGTCCTCTGCATAGGACCCTTAGAAAAATTGGTGCATTGGACACCTGAATCAATCCTTTCCCAACCTGCGACTAACCTGGAAACTAGGGGAGGTCTTTTCTTTATTATATGGTACTGGGTCAGGGGCAGGGTATCTGGGATAAATGTGCCACAAATCTCCCTACCAACTTTGGTAAGTCTTATTTCACATTCTCCCAGGGTGTAGGGAACTTTCAGTTGTTTCTCATTTCTCACAGACAGAATTTTTCCATGAATTGTTGCTAAATCAGTGCATTCATGAGGGAAGAAAGATCCAGTGCTTCCAAACTATACTATGTTGCTGGCAACACTTCCAAGCAAGCACTTCAAAATAAGCTATGAGCAAGAAGTAATCAAAGGAAGGATTAGAATGCATCTTTAATGAAATGGAAATGAAAACACAGCATTTCAAAATTTTTAGAAATCAGCTAAAGCAATGTTCAGAGAAAAACTATAATCTTATAAATTAATATTAGTATTGAAGAAATTTCTGTAAACTAAAACTAAAAGTGAAAAATAAAATCCAAATACACAGAAAACGATATAACAAAGATCAGAGTAAAAAGCACAACTGAAAACATAAAAACGGTTAAAAAAATCAATGAAATAAAAAGTTATTTAAGAAGAATTAACAGACTAATCAGTTTTTTAAAAAGAAAGTCACAAATTACCAATATTAAAAATGAGAGAGGGACATCACTATAGCTACCAAAGATCGGGAAAGTAAGTTAATGTTGTGAAAAACTTTATGCAATGCAGTTGGTAAAATTACTAATTGTTTAAAAAAACACAAACTACCAAAGTTCACTCAAGAAGAAACAAATAACATACATAGTGTTATATTTATAAATAAAGATTAAGTTGCAGTTTAAAACTATGTCATGCATAACAGACGTGCGCGCGCGCACACACACACATACACACACACAGAGTTTATTGTGGAATTATACAAAACATTTAATGAAAAAAGTAACTTCCACTTTATAAAGACTCTTCCCAAGTATTGAAGAGAAGGCTGTACTTCAAAACTTATTCCACAAAGCCAGCATACATCCTGATACCAAAATCACAGAAATTCATTTCATAAAATATAACTACAGTTCACTATTTCCTCATGAACATAGATACAAAAATTTTGAATGATATTTTGACAAATGTAATCTCACAGTGCATAAAATAAATAATACATCATGACCACTAGGAATTTTTCCTGGGAATACAGATTTCATACAAAACTCAGAAATCAAAACCACATTGAGATATCACCTAACCCCAGTAAGAATGTTCATCATTAACAAAACAAACAACAGATGCTGGTGAGAATGTTGAGAAAAAGGAATGCTTCTACACTGCCAGTGGGAATGCAAACTAGTGCAACCTCTTTGGAAGACAGTATGGCGATTTCTGAAAGAACTAGAAATTGAACTTCCATATGACCCAGCAATACCCCTGTTAAGAATATACCCGAAGGAACTCAAGTCATTCTACAAAAAAGATACCTGCACACATATGTTAGTTGCAGCTCTATTCACAATAATAAAAAACATGGAACCAACCATGCTGCCCATCGAAGCTGGACTGGATTAAAAAAAAAAAAAAAAAAAAAAAATATATATATATATATATATATATATATATAGTACATATACACAAAGGAATACTAAGCAGTCATAAAAAGGGACAAACATATGGACTTCGTAGCAACTTGGATGTATTTAGAGTTGATCATACTCAGTGCTATATCACAGAAACAAGGAACAGAGCACCATATGTTCTCATTCATAAGCGAAACTTGAACAATTATAATACTATAAGAAAGGGATTGGCAGTAGTGGGAAACTGTCAGGGGAGGGGCGTTGGGATTTGCAGTTGAGGGAAACTGCTAGGGAAGGGAGGGGCACACCTCATCAACAAGGGTACCTGCATAATCAACATTTGTATATCTAACCCTGAATTGTAATAAAAAGATCACATCTTTATAATAAAAAGAAATTATTTTTAAACATTAAAAAATAATTCAGAAATCATTCAATGTACTTTACCACATCAATGGACTAAATAAATAAAAACATGATCATCTTAATAAGTGAAAAAAATTGACAAAATTCAATATCCATTCAGAATAAAAACTTACAATAAACTGGAAATAGGAATTTTTTAACTTAATAAAGGTCATCTGCAATAAAACATTGTATATCATATTTAATGATGAAAGACTAAATGACGTCCTTTGAAGACTGTAAAAGGGGTAAGGTTAGGTCTGCTCTTGCCACACAGCTTAACATGACGCTGGAGGCTTTAGCCAGCACCATAATGCAATAAAAAATAAAAGGTATATGGATTGGATAAAAAGAAATGAAACATGTTCTGTTTATAGACAACATGATTATATAGTAGAAAATTTCAAAAATATGTAACCAGCAACAAAAAGCTACTAGAACTAGTAAGGTCACAAAATATAAGGATAATATAGAAGATTAATCTTATTTCTATGCAGAATAGTAATGAACAAGCTGAAGTTAATTTTTTTTAAACTACTACTCACAATATCACAAAAATTAAAATACATAGATATTAATGCAACAGTGTATGTTCAAGATCTCTATACAAAAAAATTACAAAACACTGATGAAACAAATGAAGATCTAAACACATGGTGAAATATAGTCTGTTCAGTGTTGTTAAGGTGTCTATGATGCCCAAATGTATCTATATGTTCATCATAATCTTAAACAAAATTCCAATAGAAGTTTTATAGAAATCAGTCACGTAGTTTTTATGGAAATCTAAAGTAACTAGAATTGACAAAACAATCCTGAAAAAGGACAACACTGTAGGGCCCACACTACACAATTTCAAGCCTCCATATAAAATAGTATTTCAAAAAGTATTACATTGGCAAAACTGTATTTTTCCATATATCTATATCAGTGGAAAAATAGTACTAAAATAGGTATGCAGATATCTGGTAAATTATTTTTCTTATCTTCAATTAAACAATACATAAACTCATTTTAAGTAAAATTCAAATAACACAGATAGGTGAAAAGTCCCTGAGAGTGTGACCTTATCAAGATGACATAATAGCAGGTCCTCTATTTCTAACTCTCTGCAGCAACAAAAATGTGGCCGCTTTGTATGGACAAAAGTGCCTTTGTGAGAGCTTTTGGAAGCAAGAAGGAGATTGCAAAACCACAGTGGAGCCCCTGGCTATTTTGAGAGTGCCACCTCACTGGGCCTGCACTAAGGTGATCATCCTTCAAGCCTGGTCCAAGCTACAGATGCAGAAATGGATTGTTGCCCCATGGACTCAGCTATAGTCCTGTTTGGCCTTTGTCTTGCCACCAGATCCATCAACATACAAAAATCAGTTGTTTTTCTATACACTAACGTAAAATTGTCCAAAAAAGAATTCAAGAAAATAATCCCATTCACAATAGCACCCAAAAAAATAGTACTTTGGGATAAATTTAACCAAGGAAGTGAAAGATTTGTGCACTAAAGTTCATTTCAACCTGATGGAAGTAATTGAAGAAGACATAAATAAATGGAATGGACTCTCATGTTCATGAAGTAGAAGAATCATTATTGCCAAAATGTCCATATTAACCAAACAGTCTTCAGATTCAGTGTTATCTCTAATAAAATTCTAATAATTTCTTTCACAAAAATAGAAAAAAATTTCTAAAATTCATATGGAAATACAAAATACCCCAAATAACTAAAGGAATTTTGAGCAAAAAGAATAAAGTTAGAGGTATCACACTTTGTTTTAAAATTATACTGTGATTCAGTCATGAGAAAACAGTATGGGACTGGAATAAATACAGATACATAGGCTGATGGAATGGAATAGAGAGTTCATAAATAAACTCATGTATATATGGTCAACTAATATCCAACAAAGATGCAAAGAATACAAAATAGGAAAAGTATAGTATCTTCAATAATTAGTATTAAGAAAAGGGATTATCTACACACAAAACATATAATTGAATCCTCATATTACACAAAATACAAAAGCAAACTAAAAAAGAATTAAATATTTAAATGTCAAACCTAAAACTATAAAACTCCTAGAAACAGAGAGAAAAAACTCCATGACACTGGTCTTAGCAATTATTTTTTTGAAAGGACACCAAAAGCACCAGGAACAAAAGCAAAAATAAACATGTGAATCTTTATCAAACTAGAAAGTATCTGCACAGCAAAAGAAACTATCAACAAATTGAGAAGGCGACCCACAGAATGAAAGGAAATATTTGCGAACCATGTATCTGATAAGGGGTTCATACTTAAAATACACAAGGAACTTATACGAGAGAGGACAACCACCCAAACAACAACAAAACAAAATTATCTTTTTGGAGGGGGAGTCCCTTGTAGTACAGGTTTTCCCCGTTGGGTAAGTGTTCTAGGAACCCATGGACATCAGTATATCAGCTAGAGGCTGCATTTGACTTCAGTGAATTTTTTTTTTTCAAAGATGCTTTCAATGTCTTTGTTCGTTTCATGATGGGTGATTTATATGAACAACCTGCCAACACCCTGCTGGTCAGCAGTTTTTGACCAAAAATGGCATCACCCCCATGCCCTATTCTCTATTCATCTGATCTCACCCCAAGCAAGATTTTGGTTTACTTAGATTTTTAAAATGTCCTCAAGGAAAATCATTTTGCTGATGTGAAAGAGGTGAAATAAAAAATGGCAGAGGCACTAACAGGCATCAAAATTGAAAGAACTGCTTTGAGCAGTGAAAAAAGTGTCTGATATGTGTATTTCATCAAATGAAGAATGCTTTGAAAGTGACTGAAGGTTAAACATGCAAGAATAAATACACAATTTTTTAAACGAACAAATTCCATTTTGGAGTCTCCTTCATACAATATAAATAGATAAATTAGCCGGGCTCGGTGGCTCAGCCTGTAATCCCGTGCTTTGGGAGGCTGGGGTGAGTGGATTGCCTGAGCCCGCGGGTTCAAGACTCACCTGGGCAGGTGAGACCTCATCTCTACAAAAAAAAAAAAAAAAACTAGCCAGGCGTGGTAGTGTGCGCCTGTAATTCCAGCTACTTGGAAGGCTGAGGCAGAAGGATCACCGGAGCCCAGCAGGTCGAGGCTGCGGTGGCTGGGAGCGGCCACTGCATTCCAGTCTGGGTGACAGAGTGAGACTCCAACTCAAAAAAAATAAAAATAAAAATAAATAAATAAATTAATTAATTAAAAATGAGCAAAGAATGCACAGAAATTTTTTTCAAAGAGAACATCCAAATAGCCAGCAGGTATATGAATGATGTTCAATATTACCAACCATGAAAAAAATACAAATCAAAGTCACAATGAGATATCCCATCACAATAGTTAGAATGGCTATTATCCAAAAGTCAAAAGGTAAAGAGAATGTGGAGAAAAGGAAACCCTTCTATAATGTTAGTGGGAATGTAAATTAGCACAGCCATTAGGGAAAACAGTATAGATGTTCTTCAAAAGTTAAAAATAGAAATATCACATGATCCAGTAGTCCCACTTCTGCGTATTAAAAAATTAATATTTTGATGAGGTATTTGAGATATCATCTTCAACACAACTTGGCAGTAACAACTCAGTCCTATTTTAGTGTCCTCTGCAATAGGGATGCATTATTCTCAACTATAGTGCTTTCTACTTTGATGTCCCAGTGTTTAGTTTCTGTTTCCAATTTGCCTGATACCATCTTAATTTCTGACTTTGTTCTCCTGTATTTTTTCTTTCTGTACTTCTTCACTCTACCCTTCCTAACTTCCCCACATTGCATATCCTCTTTTGTTAGAGCTTTCATTTCAGCTCTCTAAAAGACAATTTCTGATTGGCTATTATCTAGCTTAAATGTCTCTTTTGGCAAAACTCTTATGCCAGACGTCTCATAGGCTGCTGGCCAACCCACAGATAACTCTTATGGCCAGCAGCCTATGAGACACCTTATTTTTGTCCAAGGTGTGAAGGCAATTAATTGGATAAAAATATTCTCTCAGCCGGGCTCGGTGGCTCAGCCTGTAATCCCGCGCCTTGGGAGGCTGAGGTGAGTGGATTGCCTGAGCCCGCGGGTTCGAGACCCGCCTGGGCAACTTGGCGAGACCTCATCTCTACAGTAAATCAAAAAATTAGCCCGGCGTGGTAGCGTGCGCCTGTAGTTCCAGCTACTTGGAAGGCTGAGGCGGAAGGATCGCCGGAGCCCAGCAGGTCGAGGCTGCGGTGGTCGGGAGCGGCCACTGCACTCCAGTCTGGGCGTCAGAGTGAGACTCCAACGCAAAAAAAAAAATTCTCTCTAGCAGTTTTATTGGAGCAATTGGATAATCACATTAACAAAGCAAAAGCAAAACAAATAATAAAAAATATCTCAAACCATTTCTTTTTTTTTTTTTTTTCTGGAGTTGGAGTCTCACTGTCACCCAGACTGGAGTGCAGTGGCCGCTCCCGGCCACCGCAGCCTCGACCTGCTGGGCTCCGGCGATCCTTCCGCCTCAGCCTTCCGAGTAGCCGGAATTACAGGCGCACGCTACCACGCCGGGCTAATTTTTTTTTGATTTATAGAGATGAGGTCTCGCCAAGTTGCCCAGGCGGGTCTCGAACCCGCGGGCTCAGGCAATCCACTCACCTCAGCCTCCCAAAGGCGGGGGATTACAGGCTGAGCCACCGAGCCCGGCTTCAAACCATTTCTTACCCCATATATTTAAATAATCTAAAAATAGATCATGAACTTAAAGGCAAAACCTAAAACTATTAAACTTCTGAAGAAAACTATAGAAAAATTTTTTGTGATTTCTTAGGTTGCAATAAAGGCATAAAATAAATTCATATAATAAAATATATGCATAGATTTAACTTCACCAGAATTAAGAACTTCTGCCCTTCCAAAGACAGTTAAGAGGATAAAAAGACAAGCCACAAACTAGGAGAATAGATTTACAAATCAGATATCTGATTTTAAAAAACGTATATTTAAAATATATTTTAAAACTTTTAAAATGTAATAATAAGAAAACGAGCTACACAGTAAAAAATTGCCAAAACATTTCCATAAATACATCAATAAAGAAGATATACAAATTTCAAATAAAATATGTGCCAATGCTCAATATTATCCATTATTGAGGAGATGAAAATAAATACATGAGATACCACTAAATACCTATTAAATGGGTTTACAAAAGAAAACACCGGCAATACAAAGTGTTGGTGAGGATAAGAAGCAACACTCACTCTTTTCTAATGATCTTTCATTTTTCTTGGGAATGCAAAATGCTGCAGCTACTTTAGGAAGTTTTTTGACTGTTTCTTATGAAGTTAAACATTCATTAAAAATTTGAAATGATCACATTTCTAGGTATTTATACAAGTGAAACACATACTCATATACATACAAAATTCTGTATATTCACTGTTGGTGGGAATGTGAGCTAGTTTAGCCCCTGTGGAAGGTAGCCTGGAGATTTCTCAAAGAAAAAAAATAGATTTGTCATTTGATCCAGCAATTCCACTACAGGGTATATACGCAAAGAAGCGTAAACTATTCTATGAAAAAGACACCTGCACTTGTATTTTCATCACAGCACTATTCACAATAGCAAAAACATGGAACCAACCTAGATTTCCATCAATGATGGACTGGATAAGGAAAATGTGGTTCATATACACTATGGAATACTACACAGGCATAAAAAAGACAAAGTCTTGCCTTTTGCAGAAATATGGATGCAGATGGAGTCCATCATTCTAAGGGAAGTATCACAGAAACAGAAAACTGAATACCGCATGTTCTCATTTATAAGTGGGAGCTAAACACTGGGTACACAGCCATAGGAGGAGAACAGCAAACACTGGGTACTTCTAAAGTGAGGAGGGAAGCACGAGGGTAATAAATGAAAAACCACAAATTGGGTACCATTCTTACCACCTGGAAACAGGCTCAATAGAAGCTCAAACCTCAACATAATGCAATATACCTATGTAACAAACCTGCACATGTACCCCTTGAATATCAAATTTAATTTAATTTAATTAAAAAGCAAAATTCTATATGTAAATAATTATAGCAGATTATTCATAATCACCAAAAACTGGACACAATTCAATATCATTCAATCAATAAATGTACATCCGTACAATAGAATACTACTCAGCAACAAAAAGGAGCAGGCTGCTAACATGCACCAATGTAGTTGAATCACAAAAGCAATAATGATGCCAGCAATAATAATGAAAGATACCAGATTAAAAAGAATAACTACTGTTTGCTTTATTCCATTTGACATTCTAGAAAGAGGCAAAATTCTTGGAATGACAAGCAGATCAACGATTTCCAGGGCTATGGTGGAGAATTGAGTAAAGAAGGCAATGGATGGAATAGGTCTTGCTTGTTTGGTCAATGTAGGGAAGTTCAATCTTGAAATAATTTATTTTTCCTGAGGCTAAAAATAAGCAAACTAAAATTATTTCCATAATACTTTAAATGTGGAAAAATGGTTTTAGTTTTGGTAATTTTATAATCTTTGTGCCATGCCTTGTATTGTTACACATCCCCCCTTACTTTTCAGCAGTTCACAAGTCACTGACAAGTATAAAAAATTTTATCATATATGCAATTGTCATGAGCTCAGCATTAACTTAATTTTACATAGTAATTGTAATAATTAGCAATTTAGCCCCACCATAAATTGTGAACTTCTTCATTGTTCAAAGTTTGATATTTTGATTTTTTTAAATTTACTGGAATATTACTCTCTTGCTGAGAAATAGAATAAGAAGATTGAGTTTTTATCAGTTCATACCTGGGTCCCAGTATCAAATGTACTCTGATCACACTGGTAAGCCATAGACAAATTTGTTCCTTACTATTCTAATCTATAAGATAAATATTTATGAAATTGTTTTTCATATACTTTTTAAAGCTCAATATAACTTATAAATTGTATTGGGAAGGCAGGCAGGCAAAAATCCAGATTCCCAGGCCTTGCTTCAAATAAGGTAACTGTATATTCATCTATGCTACATATTATTCTATGTAAGCACAGGGCTAATGGTGAATATTTTTGAAAATTAGCAGTCTAGACATTCTTTTTCACTTCTATAATTCCTATAACAAATATTTAATAAAGTAGTGTGCATCTACATTCTAATACATATTTTAGACATAAAGCAGAAACAACAAAGCAAAATATTCCTGTAGTTTCTCTTCCCTAAAAACCAAAACAGTGAGAAATGATTGGGTCGGCAATCCAAAAATCACAATCTGGGACCTTCTCTTCTTAGTTGATGTACTAAATTGCTGTTAGAAGAAGGCATATATCCAATTGCCAGTGGCCTCTCCAACACAAATAAAGACTACTCATAAACTCAGTAATCTCCTCACATAGCCTGGGCAAGTAATCAGGAGAAACACATTGTTGACAGAAACATAAATTGAATAAGCCATTTTATGCTAATTCACATTTCAGCAAAGGTGAACTTACAAAGTGCATATTGGTTCAGAATTCTTTTAACATTTCAGTGTTTAATATTTTCTGGACTTGAACAAAGAAATTCCTCAAAGGCCAGCATAGCAAACCCATGAAATGAGATTTGGCAAATATCTATCTGTATAATGGGGTAATTCTGCTCACATCCTGAGGTCAATATTCAAACAAAATACACAGTTTGTAAAGTTTTTTCACTTGCTATGTCACTTTCCCAAAATTAAATCTACTGGCCAAAAAAAGAAAAGATGTAAAATTGTGCAAAAGAAAAGCTATTGTATTGGATTCAATTATAGGCTGTACTTCCAAATAACAATGTGTCTTATGTAAATAATCTTCAGACTCTGGACCTCAGTTCCCTCATCTGCAGAATGAAAGGATATAAGTAATTAATATCCAGATTTTTCATATCTAATAACAGTCTACAATCTGAAAAAGGAGAGGGATGTGTATACTACTATTTTTTTCCATCTAGCTATCCTCAAACAAATACAACATTTGTCAAGATTCAAAGCCTGATTGTAAAACAATCTTCTTCATATGTTAAAAGGACAATTACTCCCAGCTGCTACCTGAGGGAAAGCACCAGATTGTGAGCACAACCACATCAAATTCTATGCCCTCATTAAAACATGGAGTCGATTATATAGAAGTGTTTGATGAGTAGACAATTCTCACAACTGCCATTTTTCCTCTCCATCTTTGCTCAACATTTCCCAAATTTTCTATAGGCAGAAGAAATTTATGCTTAGTAGTCCAGAAAGATCTGTACATAATACAAATCTTCAGAGTTTTTGGTCACAAAATTTCACTAAGATGAAACCTACCTCAGTATGATTTTTATTTTTCTCTCTTTTTTTTTATTTTAAAGATGTGGAGTACAATTTCGGGTTAGGTATGCAAATATTCATTATACAGGTAGCTGTGTTGATGAGGTGTGCTCCCCTTCTCCCCGCAGACTTCAGATTTCCACTACTGGCAACCTATCCCACTGCAGTTTCCTGCTACTGCCAATCCTTTTCTCATAGTATTACGATAACTGTTCAAGGTCTGCTTATGAGCGAGAACATGTGGCACTCAGTTCTTTGTTTCTGTGATATATCACTCAGTATTATAGACTCTAAGTCCATCCAGGTTGCTGTAGCATTCATGATTTTGTCCTTATTTATGGCTGCATAATATTCCATTGTGTATACGTACCCCCCTTTTTTTTAGTTCAGTCCTGTTTTGATGGATAGCACGGGTGGTTCAATGTACTTGCTACTGTGAACAATGCTGCAATAAACATAAGTGTGCAGTTATCTTTTTATAGAGTGATTTGAGTTCTTCTGGGTATATTTCCAGGAGGGGGATTGTGGGATTGTATGGAAGGTCGATTTTTATGTCTTTTAGGAATCGCCACACTGTTTTCCACAGAGGCTGTGCTAGTTTACACTCCCATCAGCAGTGTAGACGTGTTCCCTTTTTTGTTATTGATGATGGCCTTCCTGACTGGAGTTAGGTGGTTATCTCAGCGTAGTTTCAATTTGCATTTATTTGATGGCCAGTGAAACTGGGCATTTTTTTCATGTATCTTTTGGCTGCTCATATGTCTTCTTTTGAGAAGTTCTATTCATATCTTATGCCCACTTTGTAATGGGGCTGTTTGTTTTTTTTCTTTTTGGCACGTTTCAGTTCCTTGTAGATCCTAGATGTTAGACCTTTGTCAGACATACAGTTGGCAACTATTTTTCCCAGTCTGTGGGCTGTCTCCTGCTCTCTTGATGGTTTCTTTGGCTTTGCAGAAGCTTGTCAGTTTGATGAGGTCCCACTTGTCTATCTTATCTCTTATGGCATGGGCGCTTGGGGTTTTGATC